>CAUYRH010166223.1:0-15030 GCA_963574655.1 Perodicticus potto | reverse complement strand
TGTTGGCCACCTTAATATGATCTGAATTTCTTGTGCTCATATTTTGATTTCAAGTTAGCAAAATCCTGTGTCTGAATCCATTACTATATTATAGTCCATTCAAACATGATTAGAATGTATAATTTTAAGTGAAAAAAAATTTATCCATTACTTAATTTCTATAATGGATTTGAGTATTAATAAACATGTAAACTCAGTTTTTTTGTTTTTTTTTTTTAAGAGATAGTCTCACTTTGTGAGACAAAGTAGAGTGCTGTGGCATCACAGCTCATGGCAACCTCCAGCTCTTTGTCTTAGGCAATTCTGTTGCCTCAGCCTCCCGAGTAGCTGAGACTACAGGCACCCACCACAGTGCCCGGCTATTTTTTTTGTTGTTGCAGTTTGGCTGGGGCCACCCTCAGTATATGGGGCCGGCGCCCTACTAACTGAGCCACAGGTGCCGCTCTACAGATGATATTTTTTACAGTACTAGGAACATTTTTTTTCTTTTTGTATGAAAGGTCTTAATTGGTGGGGGATGCTGCAGAGCAGCATTAAGGAGGAGGGAAAAGAGGGATAGAGAGAGAGAAAGGGGGGGTGGCGGAGAAAAGGGGAGAGAGGAGAGAGAGATAGATATGGGGGAGAGAGGGGCAGAGAGAAAAGAGAGGGGAAAATGTTTTTTTTTTTTTTTTAATCTAGACATATTGCAGACAAGAAACCTATATTATTATTTTATTGTTGGTTGCTTTTATTTAAGTTTTATGTTTCCCAGATCATTATCATATTATCTCTTTGGAATAACAATGCTTTTATTTTATTCAAATCCTTGGATTATTTCAGAATTGGTTGGAAGCAATAGAAGAACATTCTGCTTATAGCACTCACTACTGTTCCCAGGACCAGTTGACTGATGATGAAGAGGAAGATGCAGTTTCTGCTGTAGACTTAAAGAAATCCTTAGAGGTAAATAGGAATAGGTAACCTGGCCTTTATCGCTAACTCTGTCACACAGGTTTATTAAGACTTTTTTTAAGATATGAGATTTTGAAATGACAGTTTCTGACAATAAGAATAGTATTGCTCTTGGTTCAGTCATATTCTATTGGTATTTACTGTCTCTATCATGGCAATACTAGCAGGTACCTTTGTAGATGAGCTCTAGCAATACCTACATGTACCTAAACATTATCTTTTTACCTTAAACTTTTTACATTGCTATGATCAGATGTTGTTCTGTTTGAAAGTTGCCACCAGGAGGGGAAGTGTGCATAGCTTCACTTACTGCCCTTTATGACTTCACTGCATATTTCATAGTTTAAATAATGCAACCATAGTGATACCTTTCTTGGTCAGTGGTTTTCATTTGACTACTTGTAATCTATAACTACATTGCTAAGAGGTAAGGTAAAGCGTCAATAATGAATGGAGAGGCTCTCATCTGAAGTGACATCAAGGCTTTACCCATAGAGGTATATTAGCATAAATTGGAATGAAATATGTACTACCTTTTTTGCCCAGAAAAATAGGCATCAGTTTTCTGGCTATGTATTTTTTCTTTCCTTTAAAATATTTTTACTATATTTAGAGGGTACAAGTTGAGTTTTGTTACATGTGTATATTGTACAGTGGTTGAGTCTGGGCTTCTGGTGTTCTCATCACCTGACTAGTGCACAGAGTCCTCCATAGGTAATTTTTCCTCCCTCTCCCCTGTTGAGTCTCCAGTGTCCATTATACTACTCTGTGTCTGCCTGTGACTTTTATATGCACTTTCTTTATATGTAAATGAATGCGAATTGGGTTTGGAAAAATTAGAACTATAAAAGGATGATTAGTTTCAATCCAAATAATTATGTCAGGATATATGAATTTGGCTACTAAATTTAATCCTTTAAAAAAATAGATTAGTTGCAAGATTGAATGTTTCTTATTAACTTTAATGAGCTTAAGTTTGCTAACACCTCTGGAATTTTATTGACTCAAGGGCCTATACATTTAAATATAAGAGGGATTTTGACTGTCAATCCCTCATCTTAATTTATGAGGGAACAGTGAAGAATTTGAGCTCTCCTAGTTTCTCTTAAGAACATCCTCAGAATTTGTTGATAGTTGCTTTATCAGTATTACTTCTGTTTTAAAGCCTAATGTGTAAGAACTATAAACATAATTTCAGATTAATAAATGTGGCAAAGTTTACTAATGCACACCTACCAAAGCATTTAAACACCATTAACACTGTTTGGGAAAATAGGGAAAATTTAAAAACATACGGCCAAAATTATGTTAAACAAGTAAAAAATGAACTATACTAAATATTTTAATTTTTAGTCGATATTTCCCAAGCAAAAAGAAATTGTCCCTACTTACTATATCTGCTGTCAATATGAAACAAATGGTAAAACCTGGGAGGCCTTAGAAAACATATTAATACCTTTCTCGTGATCATGGTAATTTTAAGATTTTATTAATAATAAAAGCATATTAACTTGCCTACCATTGAAAAACTTTCATAAAGAAAATTTCTTCTTTCATGTAGTTTTCTTTTTTTTTTTCATATAGTTTTTAAATGTCAGGTTATTATCCTCAACTATGCCTTTCAAATTATCCCTTATTTGCCTACTTCATTCATATGTTAACTTTTTTTTGTTTTGCAGTTGGGGCTGGGTTTGAACCTGCCACCTCCTCCATATGGGGCCAGCAGCCTACCTCACAGGTGCTGTCTCATATGTTAACTTTAAAACCATGAAGTTTTTGCTTTCCAGATTTTATAGCACCTAAAGTCAGTGAAAGTTTTAGCCAGTATTAAGTAGATTTTGCAGGTTGTAGACTTGTCTCTGTCTAACAGAGTCTAAATTCCGTGAGTCTTAATTCTACCTCAACATCTGGAGGCTAGTTCAAAATAGGTGAAGTCTGAAGTGACCTTTGAAATGTGTTGAATTGCAGCTTCTGGTAGACTGGCTCCAGAATGCCTTTGGTCCTTGAGTTCTTAAGTTTCAGTGAAATTTGGGGGCCAATATATGGAACAGATCTAGTCTTGGTATCTGTAGGATTGAACTACTCTAAAATCCTCTGAATTAACCACAAAACTATCTTTTCTCCTCAAAATGCTTTCGGATTAGTATATAGACCTGTAAGAATTTGGGGAAAGCTGGTCACAAAGGTGTGTGCTATGGTCTCAGCTCAGGAGTCTGAGATGAAGGTGTCGCTTGAGCCCAGGGGTTTGAGTCTAGCCAGACGATAGACGATATAGTGAGACTCTCTCTCTTTAAGAAAAAAAAGAGGGCAGCGCCTGTGGCTCAGTGAGTAGGGCGCCAGCCCCATATGCTGAAGGTGGCGGGTTCAAACCCAGCCTTGGCCAAACTGCAAAACAGAAAAATACCCGGGTCTTGTGGCGGGCGCCTGTAGTCCCAGCTACTCGGGAGGCTGAGGCAAGAGAATCGCCTAAGCCCAGGAGTTGGAGGTTGCTGTGAGCTGTGTGATGCCTTGGCACTCTACCAAGGACGATACGGTGAAACTCTGTCTCTAAAAAAAAAAAAAAAAAAAGAAAGAAAGAAAGAAAGAAGAGGCCTGGTGTGGTGATTCATGCCAGTAATACTAGCACTCTGGGAGGCTGAGGTAGGTGGATTACCTGAACTCAGGAGTTCGAGACAAGAGCCTGTCTTTAAAAAAACATAAAATAGCCGGGCATTGTAGTGGGCACTTGTAATCCCACCTACTGGGGAGACTGAGGCAAGGGGATTGCTTAACCCCAAGAGTTTGAGATTCCTGTGAGCTATGATGCTGCAGCACTTCACTGAAGGCAGCAAATTAAGACTTTGTCTCAAAAAATAAAAATATTAAAAAATAAAAAAGAGAAAGAAAGGAGAAAAAAAAATAAAAAGAAGGGTCTGGGGGAATGTCTATACTGAAAAAGTGACCATATGGGATAATTTTGGTTTATTTTACTTCCCTTTAAAATAAGGGCCCCTGAAAAACTTTAAACATTTCTCTTAGCTCTCTATCACTGCCTTGAGGTTAGGCCTTCAGGGAGAAAAGTATGAGACAAGTCCTGTAAATACCCGCCCTCGTGGTTGTTGTGGGAAGAGAAAGTCAGCATGGTATTAGCATTGAACTGCACTGTCCAATGTAACAGCTACTAGCCACATGTGGCTAGTTACGATTAAATTAATTAAAATTAAATTGAAAATTCAGTTTCTCATTTTAACAAGCTCGATTTTGAGTGCTCATTAGCTACATGTGGTTGCCACATGGGATAGCACAGACACAGAATGTTTCTGACACCATAGAAAGTTGTATTGGGCAGCACTGGGTAGTACTGGCAAAGTGGGGGGGTTATTTGTTGAGAGTATCTTGAGCCAGTGGGGATCTGAACTGTATCTAGTTTATAAGAAATAATGAGCAGATGATGCTAAAGTTTAGCCAAATGAGAAAGTAATATAAAACTTTCCTGATTTAGGAATAACTGACTCCTACCAAAAATAAATGTGCAGAAAAGTACATGTACATCAACACAGAGCTGGTAAGGATTGGCACATTCAGGCAAGACTGAGGCAAATTTGTATATGCTGATATATTTTAGACTTACAGTTAAGTGAAAAGGGCAAGGTGTAATTGATGCATTGAATATGCTATTACTTGGGAGAAAAAGTAGGGGAGGTATACTTAACATCCTTGTGCAGACTTAGACCATCCCAGCAAAGAGGAGACATTAGTACTTGTTGCTTTGGTGCTGGGGAAGGCACAACACAGAGGCTTTAGGATTGATAGGTATGTGAAGGAGAATTATTTTTCTTTGTATATCTCTTTTTTTTTTAATGTTTTTTTTTTAGAGATGAGGTCTCACTGTCACCCAGGCTGGAGTGCAGTGGTGTCATCACAGCTTAACTGTAATCTCAGATAACTGGGCTCAAATGATTCTCATGCCTCAGCATCCCCATTGGCTGGGACTACAGGCCTGTGCCACCATGCCCAGCTAATTTTTTTTCCACAGAGATGGATCTTGTTATTGCTAGGCTGGTCTGTAGTTCCTGGCCTCAAGTGTGCCTGCTTGCTTGCCTCCCAAAGTGCTGGGATTACAGGCATGAGCTACTATGCCTAGCCCTTTTATTTAGTATTTTTACTTTATGTAAATATATATTGCAAAGTAAAACATTAAGAGAATTACAGAGCAGGGACATATTGATCTTCAGGTGTCAGAAAGAATAAACTGCTATGTGTTGACTTAAGGAAGTTGGGATATGGATTTTCCTTGAAATTTGGACTTTGCTGGAATTGGGAAGACTGGAGAGGGGAATCTAGGCTACCAGTACTTGCAGTACTGGCTGTTTTCTGCAGAGAAAAAAGTTTATCAATTTCCTAAAATCTATTATTTTAAAAGTTTGAATTATTTTTATTGAGGTATAATTTTTATACAATAAAACAAATTCATTTTGTTTTGAATTTGATGTATTCTGACAAACGTTACCCTGTAACTACTGCTGTTCTCAAGACACAGATCATTTTCATCCCTCCGAAAGGTCCCTTGTTTCTCTCCTCGTGGGCAGCCACTGAGCTGGTGACGTGATGGAATGACAGCGTCACGCTGGGCATTGTCAGCTTTCCTGTTCTAGAATTTCATGTAAATGGAATCATACAGTGTGTGCTCTGTGGAGTCTTTTTCACTCACCATAATGTGTATGTTAGTGATTTCTTCCTTTTTATTGCTGAGAAGGAGGTAACCTGCCTCTGTTCTTCATGAATTGAATATGGATTTTCTGTAGCAAATAGTCTGGAATTAATTCCCGTTCCTCTCTAGCTGTCCCCCCCCTTGATGCCGGTTTTTGTTTTGGGCTGTCCTCTAGGTCAGGGATCATAGGTAGTTTAACATCAGCTTAGGTCACACAGAATGAGCTGCTGAAATCAATAGTTCGACCTGGAGGCCCGTGTTGTGAGTGTGGCTCAGCTCCTCACCCGGGTGGGGTGCCTCCCAGTCCCCTGGGGCCCCTGCCAGTGGTGTAATACCGGTGTGCTTTGCCCATGTAACTTAAGCAAAGTTAAAATGCTGTCAACCTTCAGGTATTTGAACATTGTTCATAATGGGATCCCGTTTGTGTGGAGTAAATAAATAGAAGTTAATATTTAAAAGTCCCTAATGTAATGTGATTGGCATGGAAGTCAGGAATGAGACAGCATGTTGACTCTGCAAAAAATTCGTAAGAATTAGGTGTCAGAAATAGAGCTTTAGGTTTTCAAAATATAACCAGTGACTGCTAAGGGGAAATTATCGCAAATTGAAGAATGTGCTGTTTTATTGTATTAATAACCTCTCTCTATTCTTTTTAGTATCAATGACACTAAATTGTTAAGGACTGAAGACACACACTGTACCCAACTTAAAACAGTATGAGTAGATTGAATCTTGTCCAGCTGACCTATTAGGTACCTTTTAAAACAAGTAAATCATCAATGAAGGAAACTCTTTTTAGTAACTGTCAGGTAGATAAGCTAAGGGAAGATGACTGTGGTTCAAGTGTTTGGACATCCTGGTATGGAGATGTTCCCTGACTTTGGTTATAACTTCAGGAACTGTCTTGTTTATTATAGATTCACAGTCTGCAGATGAAGCTGGTGCTTACTTTTATGTTTCTGTCTAACTTTCACTATAAAGAGGAATAGACAAAGCAGTAGTGTTGACTTGTACCTGAGCAGGAGTATTAAATTAATGTGTAGAATAAGAATGGTATTTTCCATTAATAAATTATAAGGGATGCATTTGGTTGCAGTGCATGCTTCAGTGCCTCCAGATTGACTTTTTCCCTTCCTTCAACCTGTGTTAACAGACTATGTCTGAAAAAATTATCCAGCATACCATTTGTTTTTCTATGGTATTTTAAATTGCATAGTGTAGGTATTCTGCTTCTCAGGGAAAAAAAATAGGTGTTAGAGCTTTCAAAACAAAAAAGAGTAATGCAGGTTCAAGAGAAGATTCCAGTCTCTAATGTGCTCATATGAATAAATCCTACTGTGGCTGAATTGAGCTTTATAAGCACTAAGACATATATAAGGTGAGCCAGGCGTGGTGGCGCACACCTGTAATTTTAGCACTCTGGGAAGCTGAGTGGGTAGATTGTTTCAGCTCAGGAGTTTGAGACCAGCCAGGGCAAGAGTGAGACCCTGTTTCTACTAAAAATGTAAAAAGTAGACAGGTGTTGTGGCAGGCGCCTGTAGTCCAGGTACTTCGGAGGTTGAGGCAAGAGGATAGCTTGAGCCCAAGAGTTTGAAGTTGCTGCTCAGGGTGACAGAGTGAGACTCTTATCTCTAAAAAAAAAGGAAAAATTTATAATATGAAATAGGAGTGAAGAATGCTTACCTCTGTTACTTTTGCACACTGGGCTCTTGTAGGTTTAATTTGGGGGAAGCAAAATGTTTTGTGACGGGCCGGTTGAGCTGAGGAGTACAAAGTAAGGCAGCTTCAGAAGGCTGAATATATTACTCTACCTACAACAGTGTGATTGTAACAAGGTTAAGGTTCTAAGAATTCCTATTACGAAAACCAAGCAGATTTGCAATTACAATTTTCTGTTTTTTTCTTTAGTGGGAAACTAAATATAAAATTAACTTAAAAATGGCCTTGTTTTTTGGGTGGTGCCTGTGGCTCAAGGAGTAGGGCGCTGGCCCCATATACTAGAGGTGGTGGGTTCAAGCCTGGCCTTGGCCAAAAACTGCAAAAAAAAAAAAAAGACATTGTTTTTTAACAAACGGATTGATCTGAGTTTCATTTTGGACTTCCAAATCTGCACTAAGACGGGATGCAACTTAAATCATAAAAATCTGTATTTATGGTTTACTTTTAGGGATCTAAAAGTATAGAACTTTCAAGTTACAAGGAAGAGTACTTTCTATAATTGACTTTACCTTATTTTTATAAACTTTGACTTACTAAGAAATGTCCTTTTTGGTGATTATGTGGGCGCTGTATACTTACATTGTTGAACGAGAATTGGCTTGTGGTTTCCAAATGTTAGGACCATCTGGGATTTTTTTTTTTTTTAAGCAAAAACATTTTAAAAAATATATTCTTATGGACCACATTTTATAATTTCTTGATGACTTTTAATTAGGCCTATTAAAAGTCTTAATAAATCAGAAATTTAATTCCTCAGATATACGTAGCATGCTGAGGAAGTAGTGATTAATTAAATTGCATGGTATCTCCACAACACATGTTGAATGTATTCAGAATTTAGAAATATTTATTTTTACTAATCTATACTTGATTAAAATGGTATATTTAGTTTCTAAGGAAACTTTTTTCCTTTTCGCTATAAAGAATATGTCTCAATTCTTATGGTATATTAATTTATAACCTGAAAGTTTTAATAAAAACATTAAAACATAAGTAAAAAACTCTTTTATTAGTTTAATTTTGCCTTTTTTTTTTTTTTCCAGAAAGCACAGTCATGCCAACAGAGACTAGATAGGGAAATATCCAACTTTCTCAAAATGATTAAGGAATGTGACATGGCTAAAGGTAAAAAAAGATAAAAACACTACACCCCCAAAATCACTCTTTAACACAACTTGTTACCATAGGTATCCACCCTTTGTAGTTTTGTGTGACTGTATATTTTAGATTATTTTTGATTTTGAATTCAGAAGTATATTTGATAAAAACCATTTTAAAACGTTAAAAGGGTTATTTAAAATTAATAGTCACCAAGGAGACTTGCGTTATAGATTAAGAATGTTTTTATTCTTTTAAGAAAAAAACAAATTTAAAGTTAATGTTTTTGGTCTGTAAGCTGATTTTGGCTACATAATATGAGAGTTCTGCTTACAAATCCCTTGTGGGTTTTGGAGTCAAACTGTCTTAGACTTGTATCCTCGCTCTGCCCACGTACTGGTTGTTACTTTGATCAGTACCCTTAACTTCGCTGAGCCTCAGCTGTCTCATCAATAAAATAAAGGGGTTGGTTATTTTCAGGCCTTGACCTTCTTTGATTCTATACATGTATACATATGATTGTATCTATTTAATTATTAATTTTCCTTTCAGTAGTAACTTTTTATGTCTTTACTCTCCAATAATTCTGAATTACCAAGAGTTGACTGTAAATGACTTAAAAATCTAACTTAAGAAAATTGAGAAAAATTGTGTATTCTTATAAATTAAAAGATTATCATATTCCTTTGACCTTTAACTCTAACGGTTGTTTTAGACTTTCGTCATGGTGTGTATGTGAATGACTCCACTAAAGTATAATTGATTTAGTTATCTGAATTGATGATAAACTATTACTTTTAATCATGTACTAGTGTTTCCCTCAGTGGACTTCTAGGTTCAGTGTTTGTGTTGCAGAGATCGTGAAGACACGTCAACATCAGAGTAAACTAAGCATAAACATCCTGTGTGTGCGTATCTGTGCACCTGCTTCCAAGGGAGCCTCTTCACGTCAATGTTTATATGCAGTTGTAGCTTTGGGAAGGACGACAGTTAAGTTGTTTTGATTATTGATTGCAGGCTAAAATACTGTATTGCTTAGCATTATTCATTCTCAATGGATTTTAAAAATAATAACAGCCTTATTAGATATAATTCACCTAACAAATTCACTAATGTAAAATGTACAGTTCAGTGGTTTTCAGTATATTCAGAGTTATGTGTCTATGACCATCAATGGCCTTTTAAAACAGCTTCACCAAGAGCCATCAAACATCTTCACCAAGATGAGATCTTAACATTTAAAAGATATAGAAAAAGTACAGAGTGAGATGGCATATGAAGATTAATTCATTTAGCCTGTACCAAACCAGAAAATTGTATGAGAGCTATAACCAACGTTGTAAACTTTGAGTCGTATCTCTTGGTTTAGCTTCCCTATGTGGCGTCTCAGTCATAATGATGGTGTCTGTGTCTATATCAGCAATGATGGAGCAGATAATTAATCCAACCCAACTTGGAAGAACTAAAAAGAAATCAACATTGCATAGAGATGTGCATACTATTTGATACCACAAAAGAGATTTTTCATTTTGGACAGTGCCATCTTGGAAACTTTGAGATGTTTGGCTGTGATCTGACAAGTAACTCTATATGTCTACAATAAAACTCAATGGACTTACTCACAATTATTATAAACATTTTCTAAAAGGAGATCAGTATAGATAAATAAAACTTCATTTTATATAAATAGTAGCTCAATAGGGTTAAGATGGTTTCATGAATGCAAATGGACAGTTGAAGGTAACTGAGTCTGCTCTTACTCAGGGTTGCACAGAATAATCTTGTTTAAGGTAACTGAGTCTGCTCTTACTCAGGGTTTGCACAGAATAATAATCTTCCTTATTATTAAAGGAAACTAATAGATACACATCCTGCTGCAGATATCCTACGTAGTCTTCCAATAGCTTCTCAAGATGAAAAACTGAAATGTTTGTGGATGGAATCCAGAGCCTATGGTTATAATTGTTAGTTGCTGTACATTTTAGTACAAAATTAACTTTCAGACCCAGACCCTTCCCTCTTGTTCCTACTGTACTAGTTCAGCTGTGTGGCCCCTCAAGTGCAGATTATTGCTGCACCTGACCCCTTAGTGTCCCTGTCTATTGGGTCTTCCCGTGCATTCTGTCCTTGGAGGGCGTTGAATCAGAAGACTTCAAGGAATTCTCGTACTTCAAATTCCGTGAAGTACTGCATTACTGCTGCCACATTCATTGCATAAAGGTACTTTGGGGGTCATTTTTCTTCTGTTGAAAAATCTGTTAGGGGGTTTTATAACTATAGAATAAGATGTAAACTTTTTATCCTGACATTTAAGGACTTTCATAACCCAATCACAACCTAATTTTTCAGGGTTATTTTCAGTTATTTTCTTCTATGACCCCTATAACACACCTTTGACCAAACACCACATCCTTGGTCATAAATGTCCTCTGTTGATATATGTCGTTAATTTTCACGAGTACACCTTAAACCTAATTCCTGCTTGAATGAATGCTAAAGCTTATGCCTCTGGCATTGGCAACATCATAATTCAAGGTGCAGAGAATGCAGTATTAAAATCTCCACTATTCTATCTTTATCAAAAGCCTGGCTGCAAAAACAAAATCATCAGAACTTTTGGAAGACTTCCTAAAGGCCGCGTTGTCTGTTCATTGTCCCATAAATTTATCCTATGAAGTATCCAGTTTTTGAGTATTATAATGTTATAATAATGTTGTGTTGTGCATGTATTACTTTAGGAGTAGGATTCTTAGAAGTGGGCTTTAGTGTTTTAAAGTGTATTCCTCATATTGATACATGTATCTTTTTTGGAAAGCAATTAAGCTGTGTTACTTTACATGGGGACTTCAATGCCTATGCTTCATTGCATGTTACTAATTGTATATAGTGAGTCCCTGGTTAAAGAAATTAGAACGATTTCAACTATCTAAAAGAAAAAAAATCTTAAAAGGAAAAGCACTTCTTTTCAACCTGCTTAAAACTATTTCCTCAAAATCCTAGGCCATGAGTAGATAAATTTTTATCACCACCTTTGCTGCTGTACCATGGTCTGAGCACCATTGTCTCCCACCTAGACTGTTGTTGGAACAGCCTACCAGATGCCCCTCAGATCCACCCCTGCCCTTGCAGTCCAGGGACCCTTCTCAGGTATCAGTGAGTTAATGTTCTTTGCTGGAAACATTCAGTGGCTTCCAGATCATCTCACCTGGAGTGAAAGGCAGAGTCCTCGTAATGACCTGCAAAGCCCATGGTCCCCTTTCACTTCCTGTCCAGACCTCCTTGTTCTACTGTTGGCTTCAGCCTCACTGGCCGCCTTGCTGTCCTTCAGCCAAACCAGGCATACTTCTGCCCCAGCCTTTAATAAGCTGCTTCCTCTTCTGGAAGGCTTTTCTCCAGGGTGGTCTCCCTTACTTCCCTGGGCCTTTCCTGCAAAGGTGCCCTCATACTAAGGCTGAAAGCCTTAGCGTCACCTGCGTTGGTTTGCTCTTGCACACCTATTCTTTGCCCTGCTTTGTGCATTGCAGCTTACAGTACTAGGGCTTCCTTGACCTCAGACTTCTGATTGGATTCAGCAAGTGGGAGGCCTGGTCAGGAGGCTGGTGGCAGGATGGGAGGAGAAGTGGGTCTGGCTGTGCTTTAGCTGTGCTGCTGGCTCCTCCCTCTGCCCACGGCCCTATCCAGCGACTCCCACTCTTGTTTCCTTTCCGTGCTCCCAATCCCAGCTTGCTGTGTCCTGCCTGTGGTCTCTGTCAGTTCATTTAACTCTCCCCACTTCGTGAGCAATCTCTTTTTAATCTTCTTGGTTAGCCTTTGAGCATGCTTCCTCTTCTCTCCCTGGGCCCTATCCTGGTGCCTCACCCTCTCTAAAGGTTCAGCTCTCCTCAACTCTCGCCATCCCTCCAGCCTGCTGTATTTCTCTCCTTGTCACCAAACTGATCTTTGTGTGTGTGTGTAGCTAATTGCCTCCCCCACTGGGGTATGAACTCCCCAAGGGCAGGGATTTGGGTCTGTTTCCTGATTGTGGCCAGTCTCTGAACAGTATCTGGCACGTGCTGGTGTTATGTGTGTACGCACACATGTGTGTGATAAACGAGTGAAAGGAATGAATGTCTTGCTCAGCAACACTGGCACGTGCCTGTTTCCGTAGTTTGGAATTTTCTTTTGGTTTCTATCAATATAGCATAGCTGGAAATTCTATCTTTCAAATTCTTGCCTTACGCTATTTTATTAGGTATCTTTATGGGTTGAGGAGATGGTCCCATCAATTTAGTCTGCCAGGTACCACAAGTATCCCATGCTCTTTGTGATGGAAAGCTTATCAATACTCTACCAATTGTATTATGTTCTATCTAGCAAAATAGCAAACACTTTAAATATGCAGACAGTTCCTAACTCACAGTAGTTCAACTTAGTGTTTTTCAACTTTGCAGTGGTGTGAAAGTGTCATTTTCAACGTAGGATGGATATATGGGTGTATGATCCTATCATACAAATATTTTAACACAGGTGCACAACCTATGATATATGGATCATATATATTTGTGTCTGATCACAGCTCTATGCAGTATATAACAGCTATTATGTCCATTTTACAGATAAGCTAACAGATAAGCTAACTGAGGCACAGTGGGCTTATGTAAATTGCCTAGGATCACACAGCAAGCATAGCCAGAGTCAGCATTTGGTCCCTAGATCAAGTATGGTTCTGCCCTAATTACCATTTACCTAAGGGGACTGTTTTTCCTTTTTCTTTTTTTGGAGACAGAGTTCTCACTTGGTCACTCTTGGTAGAGTGCTGTGGCATCACAGCTCACAGCAACCTCAAACTCCTAGGCTTAAGTGATTCTCTTGCCTCAGCCTCCCAAGGAACTGGGACTACAGGCACCCGCCACAATGCCTGGCTATTTTTTAGAGACAAGGTCTCGCTTTGGCTCAGGCTGGTTGGAACCTGTGAGCTCAGGCAATCCACTCGCCTCAGCCTCCCAAGTGCTGGGATTACAGGCATGAGTCACTGCGCCGGCCCTGGGACTGTTTTTCTTATAAGCTCATTGCCAAAAGGTGCGGAGCCCATCGGACAATTCAAGCGGGAGTGGTACAAATCCAGTGATAGCCTTGGATGGAAATTTTGCTCAGTTTGATTACAATTATTCTTCTTTATTGCCTTACTTCACTCTCATTTGCAAAACAACAGAAAACATATTCCATAGTTCTACTGGCTTCTTTCTTCTTCTGTTTGAGCCAGAAGGTCTCCTTGACTGGTACTCTTTTTTCTAGTCCCCCACCGCCCACCCCAGACAGAGTCTCTCTCTGTTGTCCAGGCTAGAGTGCTGTGACATCAGCCTGGCTCACAACAATCTCAAACTCCTGGGCTTAAGTGATCTTCTTGCCTCTGATGCCCATTTAGCCCATTTAGCCCATTTTTACAGGTGCCCGTCAGAATGCCTTGCTAATTTTTCTATCATTAGTAGAGACAGGGTCTCACTTTGCTCAAGCTCGTCTTGAACTCCTGAGCTTAAGTGATCTTCTATCTTAGCTTCTCAGAGTGCTAGGATTATAGGTGTGATCTACCAGGCCTGGCTTCTTTTCTAAATTTTAAAAAATATTTATTTAATTTTTTCCAACTAATCATGTGCTTCCCTTCCTCTTCTTCCTGAAGTCTCTCTCTGGGCCATGTACCATAGCTCACCCCTGTAATCTCAACACTTTGGGAAGCTGAGCTTGAAGGGTCACTTGAGGCCAGGAGTTCAAGACCAGCCTGGGAAACATAGTGAGACTCTACTGCTACAAAAAGTTTGAAAAATTAGCCAGTGTGTTGGTATGTGCCTGTAGTCCTAGCTACGTGGAGGTAGAGGCAGATGGGTCACTTGAGCCCAAGAGTTCAGGCTGTAGTGAGTTTTGACTGTGGCACTGCACTTTAGCCTGGGCAACAGAGCCAGACCCCATCTCTAAATAAAGTCAAGTCTCCCTCTGGTTAGTACTATGCATTCAGTAGTCATTTTTCTTCTCTTCTTTTACCTTTTCCGTTTCCCTTTCTTTTGCTAGACAGCAAGTTTTGTAAGTATGAGGATGGTTTCACTCTTACTTGCCTCCCATCCCCCATCTCCAGCACCTTGTCTGGTGCCTGCCATGTGTTTGCCCTCTTTAAATGGGAGATGAAATCCTCTCACCTGCCTAGACTTCTTAATCACAATTCTGAACCTGACTTCCTCTCAGGACTAGTATTTTCAGTACTACTTGAAATAATAGTTGTGGATATTTTAGACATTTATTTTATTGGGTTTATTTTTAGCAATAAAAATATTACTTGTTTTTTAAGATCCAATTCAAGTCTCACCTCTTTCATCAAACTTCACTTGATTAGTTTGTAGTAATAACTCTTCTCTGGATATTTAATATTTTTTAATTTTTTTTTGAGACAGAGCCTCAAGCTATCACCCTGGATAGAGTGCTATGGCATCACAGCTCATAGCAACCTCCAATTCCTGGGCTCAAGCGAGTCTCCTGCCTCTGCCTCCCAAGTAGCTGGGACTGCAGGCATCTGCCACAACGCCCGGCCAGTTTTTGGTTGCAGC
>CAUYRH010166222.1:0-10606 GCA_963574655.1 Perodicticus potto | reverse complement strand
CGGGCCCAGGCTGGATTTGAACCCGCCAGCTCAGCTGTACGTGGCGGGCGCCTTAGCCAGGGAGCGGGTTTGCTTGACCGCAGGTCTCAGCCGGGGGGTCGCGACCCCGATGGCACCATGCAAATACATCCTGGGCTCGGCGCCTGTGGCTCAGCGGGCTAAGGCGCCAGCCACGTACATCTGAGCTGGCGGGTTCGAATGCAGCCTGGGCCCGCCAAACAACAATGACGGCTGCAACCAAAAAATGGCTGGGCGTTATGGCAGGCGCCTGTAGTCCCAGCTACTTCGGAGGCTGAGGCAACAGACTCGCTTGAGCCCAGGAATTGGAGGTTGCTGTGAGCTGTGATGCCACAGCACTCTATCCAGGGTGACAGCTTGAGGCTCTGTCTCAAAAAAAAAAAAAAAAAGAAAAAGAAAGAAAAGAAAAGAAAATACATCCTGCATATCAGATATTTACATTACGATTCATAACAGTAGCAAAATTAAAGTTAGGAAGTAGCAATGAAAATAATTTTATAGTTGGGGGTCATCACAATATGAGGAACTGTATTAAAGGGTCGTGGCATTGGCTCGGTGCCTGTGGCTCAAGTGGCTAAGGCATCAGCCACATACACCTGAGCTGGCGGGTTCGAATCCAGCCCGGGCCCGCCAAACAACAATGACAGCTGCAACCAAAAAATGGCCAGGCCTTGTGGCGGGTGCCTGTAGTCCCAGCTACTTGGGAGGTGGAGGCAGAAGACTTGCTTTAGCCCAGGAATTGGAGGTTGCTGTGAGCTGTGATGCCACGGCCCTCTATCCAGGGTGACAGCTTGAGGCTCTGTCTCAAAAAAAAAAAAAAAAAAAAGGGAGGGGGGTCGTAGCATTGGGAGGCATTAGGAAGGTTGAGAATCACTGTCCTAAAAGATACCCCACATCCCCCACCCCAGGGCTTTAAAGCTTAAGTGATGACAGTGACTCAGAGTGGCTAATGATTACCCTGTGCCAGATGCTGTTCTAGCTCTTTGCATACCTACAACCTGTGAGTAAGCATTCCCTTTGTGAATTAGGAAACCAAGGAACATGCAGTTAAGTAACTAGTCTAGAGTCACCAGGTAAGCTGGAAATTGGACCTGGGCATGTGACGTCAAAGCTCTGCTTGAACCATGCTGCTCTCCCACTTCTTGCAAGCAGAGACTTGTCTCATAGAGATCTGAAGGAGGCAGGATTTCCTGTTGGAAGCCCAGGAGAACAGTCAGAGGTGTTAAGCAGGAAAAGCACATTAGCATTCTGGTCTACTTACAGTGTTCTCCACCCCAGGAAGGAAATACCCTAGATATGAACGTGGCTTCCACTAAGATAAGTGGCTCCAATCTAGCAGACTCCATGCCCACCAGAAGAACCATTAATCAAAAGATAGTTTTTACGTGCTACATCTTTCATGTTTTCTCTTTCTTTAGGTTAAAAAGATCAAGTGGTATGAGCAATCTTTTGGGGAAAATTGGCGCCAAGAAGCAGAAAATGAGCACCCTTGAGAAGTCCAAATTAGACTGGGAGAGCTTCAAGGAGGAAGAGGGGATTGGTGAAGAACTGGCCATCCACAATCGAGGGAAAGAGGGGTAAGGAGTAGATTCTGTTCCTTTGACAATCCTCACAACTTAGAAATGGTTTATTGTAGACAGACTGCCCAGCTTAAGCAAACAGGAGCTTTTCATAGTGAAATGAAAAATGTGAGTGCTTTGGTTTATCAGTGAAGTTCTGTTCTTATTGGGTGATTGCTGTCAGTGGTAAAGGGAAGGTGACATGTGAGCAGCACTTCTCTTGGGGCCAGTCACATCTGCCAAGCTGAATTTGCTGAGCGACAGATCAGTGAACTGGAATCTGCCTAATTTATTCACATGGTCGGATCTGGCTCACAGTAGTACTACTGTTGGCCTGATCTGAATCCTTTGGGCTTCTGAGAAGCCAGATAAGCTCAATTGCTCAAAATGCTTCAAAAATGAGTGCATAGTCGTTGTGGCTTCCTTTTTTTTTTTTTTTTTTTTTTTGTCCATGTCCTTATGGCTCAGGGTGAGGCTTTACCTTTGGCTGCAGACTGTATAATATGCCAGGGCCTCAGACAGCACCCCAGGCCGTCACTTGTACCCCTTCCTTCACTTTGGAATACAAAGAGGATTCCATAAACTCTGTATTCTGTTAAAAAGGATCCCTTCCTGGGCAGCGCCTGTGCCTCATTGAGTAGGGCACTGGCCCCATGTACCGAAGGTGGCGGGTTCAAACCCGGAGTCAGCTGTACTGCAAAACAGAAAAATAGCCGGGCGTTGTGGCGGGCGCCTGTAGTCCCAGCTACTAGGGAGGCTGAGGCAAGAGAATCGCCTAAGCCCAGGAGTTGGAGGTTGCTGTGAGCTGTGATACCACGGCACCGAGGGCGATAAAGTAAGACTCTGTCTCTACAAAAAAAAAAAAAAAGGATCCCTTCCTTGAGCGGCGCCTGTGGCTCAAAGGAGTAGGGCGCCAGCCCCATATACCAGAGGTGGGGGGTTCAAACCCAGCCCTGGCCAAAAACTGCAAAAAAAGGGAGGGGAAGGAATCCCTTCCTTGTCCTGTTTGTCTTTATGATGGTTAAACAAAAAAATCAAAAAAGAAATGGAGTTCAGTAAGTACTTAGGGACCTCTGAAGTGTGTCCATCACTCAAGGTCAACATTGCTCATGCCTCACAGTGAAAGGAAGTGTTGCATCGCCTCTGCCCCACTCCTGTCAGCTCTCCTCCAGCACATACTGGGCACCTCTGAGGCTTGGCTCCTTTGCCAATAAAATTGGAACAATGATACCCTGAGTGTGTGATTATGATGAGCTCATGAGAATATATATCTCTATTAAGATATATATATATATAGATAGATAGATATAGATATATACATCTATGAAGTACATGTATATAATACCCATAAAGCCCTTTACAGAACGCCTGTCACACAACGCTTGCATTAAATAGAAATAAAGACAGGTGAGGTATTTATTTTGGGGGTCATATTTCTAAATTAGGCTTCAAGATTATTTGAATAAACTTGGAAGAGAACCAGTATGTTTTTTTAAAAAAAGGTTTAAGCTCAGCGCCCATAGCTGAGCTTATGGTTAGGACGCTGGCCACATGCCCCAGGGCTGGTGAGTTCAAACCCAGACAGAGGCTGCTAAACAACAACAACAATAACAACAAAACAGCTGGGTGTTGTAGTGGGCGCCTGTAGTCCCAGCTACTTGGGAGGCTTAGGCAAGAAAATCGCTCAAGCCCAAGAGTCTGAGGTTGCTGTGAGCTGTGACACCACGGCACTCATACTGAGAGCAACATAGTGAGACTCTGTCTGAAAAAAAAGAGAGAGAGAGAAAAGTTTAAATGACTTTGTAAGCTCATTTAACTACTGGACTTCTAGGTCAGTCTTTCTTCTCTCTCTCTCTTTTTTTTTCACTCCATCTCAGCCTCCCAAGTAGCTGGGACTGCAGGCCCCACCACAGTGCCTGGCTATTTTTAGAGATGGGGTCTCACTGGAGCTCAGGTAATTGCCTGCCTTGGCCTCCCAGAGTGGTGGGATTACAGGCTAGAGCCACTGGGCCCAGCCTAGATCATTGTTTCTAAGCTGAAATGCTACAGAACAGGGGAGGAAGAGCCAAAGCCATCTGGAGAAGGCCCAGGAGGAAGTACAGGCAGGAGTCAGGGTTATCTTTCCACCACTCTGCTACATGAGGTGGTTCATGCCTATAATCCCAACCCTTAGGGAGGCCAAGGCAGAAAAATGGAGAATCACTTGAAACCAGGAGTTGAGACCAGCCTAGGTAACATAGCAGACCCTGTCTCTACAAGAAAAAAAAGAAAAATTAGTTGACCATGGTAGCATGCATCTGTAGTCCCAGATACTCAGGAGGCTGAGGCCAGGAGGATAACTTAAGCTCATGAGTTCAAGGCTGCAGCAAGGTATAATTATACCACATTCCAGCAACAGAGTAAGACCCTGTCTCTAAAAAAAAAAGAGAGAGATGGTGGGAGGTTCTGACATTTGCCTCAAACCTCTCCACTCTGTTTCAGCTGTAGTAACTCACAACCCCCTCCTATTCTCTATCCTTGCACGGTGATGTAAGGCAGCAGAGGAACTGCCGGTGTATGCTATCTTTTATATGGGTTGGGCACTGTTCACTCTGCTTGAGTTAATAGAGGTCTTATAAAAGTAAGGAGTGGTGCTGTTGAAGATAAGAGTTAATAAAATGTGGGCTGGAAGAGAAAACAAGATTAAAAAGAACATCTGCCCAATGAGGACATTTTAGGCAATGGAAAAATCATATAACGGGGTTAGGGAACAACTAATAGCATGCCACTTTTATGCTCTGCTTTTCCCTCCCCTGTCTGAGACTCTTCCCACCCCTAGGCCAGAAGATTCTGCAAATGTGCTTGTGTTTTTCCAGTGCAGATCTGGTGACTTCTGTGCTCTGCCTTGGCCCTTCTCACCTGCCCTCTTCAGTGCCCATCCTGACCCCTCCACACCTTTTCTAGATCCTGCAAGTGTCTGAAAGGAGCTCAACGCTCAGGCCAGGGAAGAGTTCTTCAACTCTGGTTCTCACTTGGACTGAGCATGTTTTCAAAGTTCATGTTGACTTCTGTACAGAGGTTCTGAATCAAGAATCTAGAACAGAAACATCTGTACCTTTAAATTTTACTCCATAGGTGATTCTGATGCACAGCCAGGGTTGAAAAATCACTAGACCACGGGATCAAAGTTCTAAAGGGGGGCGGCACCTGTGGCTTAGTGAGTAGGGCACTAGCCCCATATACCAAAGGTGGTGGGTTCAAACCCAGCCCCAGCCAAACTGCAACAAAAAAACAGCTGGGCATTGTATTGGGTGCCTGTAGTCCCAGCTAGTCAGGAGGCTGAGGCAAGAGAATCACCTAAGCCTGAGAGCTGGAGGTTGCTGTGAGCTGTGAGGCCACGGCACTCTACCTAGGGTGACAAAGTGAGACTCTTGTCTCTAAAAAAAAAAAAAATAAAATTCTAGAGAGGTAAGTTGGAAGTAGGGGCTCACACTTGTAGTGCAAGTTATTCAGGAGGATGAAACGGGAGAATCATTTGAGCCCAGGAGTTCAAGTCCATCCTCAGCAACATAGCAAGACCTCCATTACTTAAAAATTCAAAGGTGAGAACTCTAGGAGGCCAAGGCAGATGTATTGCCTGAGCTCACAGGTTCAAGACCAGCCTGAGCCAGAGTGAGACCCCTTCTCTTAAAAATAGCCGGGCACTGCAGTGGGCACTTGTAGTCCCAGCAAATATATATGTATGTATATATATATATTTTGTACAAAAGGTCTTATTGGCGAGGGATGCTGCAGACAGCATCAAGGAGGAGAGAAAACAGAGAAAGGGGAGGGAGGAAAAGAGAGGGGGAGAGAGAGCAGCAAATATATTTTTAAGTTTCTTGTTTAATTTAAACAGTAGGCAGGCTTGGTGCTTATAGCTCGTGACTAAGGCGCCAGCCACATACACCAGAGCTGGCCGGTTCGAATCCAGCCCTGGCCTGCCAAATAACAATGACAACTACAACCAAAAAAAAAAAAATAGCTGGGCATTGTGGCAGGTGCCCATAGTCCCACCTACTTGGGAGGCCGAGGCAAGAGACTTGCTTAAGCCCAGGAGCTGGAAGTTGCTATAAGCTGTGATGCCACGGCACTCTACCCAGGGCAACAGCTTGAGGCTCTGTCTTAAAAGAAAAAATAATATTAATAGTAAACACAGTAAGCATACTTGTTATAAAATATGTCTCTCGGTTTGGCACCTGTAGCTTAGCAGTTAGGGTGCCGGCCACATGCCAGCATGGGGCTGGTGGGTTCAAACCCAGCCTGGGCCTGCTAAACAATGACAACAAAAAAAATCCGGACGTTGTGGCGACCACCTGTAGTCTCAACTGCTCAGGAGGCTGACGCAAGAGAATCACTTGAACCCAAGAGTCTGAGGTTGCTGTGAGCTATGACACCATGGTACTCTACCAAGGGCCACAAAGTGAAACTGTCTCCAAAAATAAAGAAAATTCAAAGGTAAGAGTCGGGCAACCAATTGCCTTCGAACACACAGACACATGTGGAGAGCTGACTTCAAAGATGTCAAGAAGGATACGGAGATTTTTGTTGAGAAGCATGTCCCAAGCAGTGTTGACAGGAAGGAAGCACAGGAACTGAGGCTATAAGGGCTCTCAAGGCAGAGACAGCTCAGGCGCCAGCTTCTCTTACACAGGTGCCAACAACAGCAAAGGGATCACCTGGGGGGAGCTTACTCTGAGAGAATATTTAGACTCCTCAAGGAGTATACCTCTTTTTTGCTGAAACTAAGAAGGGGTAAAGAGCACATTGGACAATAATGTTTCTGTGTGTGTGGGAAGGGAGGCTTGGGGTTTGTTTTTTGAAATAGGGTCTTGCTCTGTCACCCAGGCAGTGGAGTCACTGGGTTCACACAGTCCTCCTGCCTCAGCCTCCTGAATAGCTGGGTCTGTAGGCACGCACCACCATGCCTGGCTAATGTCTCTATTTTTAGTAGAGATGGAGTCTCATTCTTACCCAGGCTGATCTCGAACTCTTTTTTTCTTTGAGACAGAGTCACACTCTTTTGCCCTTGGTAGAGTGCTGTGGCGTCCCAGCTCACAACAACCTCAAATTCTTGGGCTTAAGCGGTTCTCTTGCCTCATCCTCCCAAGTAGCTGAGACTACAGGTGCCCACCACAACTCCCGGCTATTTTTTGTTGCAGTTGTCATTGTTGCTTTAGGTGGCCCAGGCTGGGTTTGAACCCGCCAGCCCAGGTTCACATGGCTGGCGCCATAGCCGCTGAGCTATAGGCGCCAAGCTGAGAGACATATTTTGTAATAGGTATACCTACTATGTTTAAAGACATGAACAAGAAACTTAAAAATATATTTGCAGGGAAATGAAACTATAAAAAGTAGCCTAGTACATTTCAAAGAGAACCAAACAGAACATGTGGAAATGAGAAATGCAATAACCATAATTAAAAACTAAATGGACAGGTTTAACAGTGGATTAGACAAAATGAAAAGAATCTATAAACTAGAAGCTAGGTATGATACTTCATACCTATAGTCACCGCAACTGGGGGGCTAATGTGGAGCCAAGGAGGTCGAGGCTGTAATAAGCAATGATCAGGCCGTCGAACTGCAGACTTTAAGATGGTGGACCAAGCCTCTGTCACAAAAATAATAATAAAATTAATTTTGTAGAATAGAAACAAAATGTATAACTGCCAAGGAGGGAAAAATGGGATTTTTTTAGTTAACCAAAAGAAGACATAAAAGGAAAGTTAAAGAAACAGAACAAGAAAAAAAAAAAAAGAAAGAAGAAAAGAACAAGCAGGACAAATAGAACGCACAAAATAAGAGGTAGGTTTAAGACTAGATTTTTTTTTTTTTAAGGCGCCCACAACAATGCCAATAAAAACAAAAAAACTATTTGCTATTTAAAAGAGGTATATCTAAGGGCGGCACCTGTGGCTCAGTGAATAGGGTGCTGGCCCCATATACCGAGGGTGGCAGGTTCAAACCCGGCCCCAGCCAAACTGTAACAAAAAATAGCCAGGCATTGTGGCGAGTGCCTGCTGGGGAGGCTGAGGCAAGAGAATCACCTAAGCCCAGGAGTTGGAGGTTGCTGTGAACTGTGTGACTCCACGGCACTCTACCGAGGGTGACTAAGTGAGACTCTTTCTCTACAAAAAAAATGATAAAAAAAAAAAAAAATAAAAGAGGTATATCTAAAATAGATACAGAAATATTGAAAATAAAAACATAGGAAAGAAGATAAATCATGCAAACACTAACCAAAAGAAAGCTGCTGGAGCCACATTCACATTGGACAAAGTAGTCTTCACAGCAGGAACTTCACCAGAAATGAGAAGTAAGTCTTCTCATAATGATAAAAATGTCTGATTTTTCCAAATTTAAATTAGAATGCGCCATTTGGCGTTCACCTACCAAAGGGATATATAGTCATTCCTGTGACTCAGCAGTCCCACTCCTAGCTTTATTCCCAACAGAAATTCAGTTGTATGTTCTCCAGAAGACATATATCAGAATAAAAATAGCATCCAAAAACTGGAGACAATCCAAATGTGTATCCTCTAGGGTAACAGAGGAATCGTGATACATTCACACAATAGCATACACTTCAGCAATGGGCATTAATATACCATCATAGCACAAAGGATGAATTATTTTTGTTTTTGTTTTTTTGAGACAGCGTCTCACTTGGTCACCCTTGGTAGAGTGCTGTGGAGTCTTAGCTCACAGCAACCTCAAACTCTTGGGTTCAAGTGATCCTCTTGCCTCACCTCCCGAGTAGCTGGGACTACAGGCGCCCGCCACACACCTAGCTGTTTTTAGAGACAGGTTTTCAATCTGGCTCAGGCTGGTCTCGAACGTGTGAGCTCAGGCAGTCCACCCACCTGGGCTTCCCAGAGTGCTAGGATAATAGGTGTAAGCCACCGCACCTGGCCCTGATGAATTATTTTTGGAAATGGAATGTAAGATTCCATTTACGTGAAGGTCAAAGACAGGCAAAACCAATATATACATTATGTCAACTTGTGAAAGAAGCAAGTCACAAAGGAATATACACAGTATAATTTTATGTCAAATTCAAACATAAGGACAACTGAACTTTAGTGTGAGGAAACAAAAACCTGAGTGGAAAGCAAGGAAGTAAGGACACCAATACTGAGTGAGCTGTCTCCTGAGTGGGCTGCACATGCTGGGCAAAGGGCTACAGGCCCTCCTGAAGGCTGGCCGCCTCCTTCCTCTGACTTGGTAATAGCTGCACGAGGGCTTGCTCTGTGATAATCCACTTGCCCATCCCATGCACTCTTCTGAGCAAGTGTAATGCTTTACAGTAAACTGAATTGAACGCATATTCAGATCTGGGCTCATTCCCCATGCCATAGGCACAAGCCCCAGTTTTTTCATCTATAAAATAGAACTATTTAATATGCCTCTCAGAGTTATGGGAATTGAAATTAGGGGAAATGCCTGGCATGTTTATAAATAGAAGCCCCATCCCTTTCCCCCCCAATCCTCTGCTCACTTTTCTTTCTCCCACCTGCCATTATCGGCCATGCCAAGTCTCAGGGCCTCCTGAAAAGCTAGATGTGTTGCTCCTTTAAATCCCTTCCTGATGTGTCCCTGCCAATTCTTCAGGAATATTTTCCACAATGGTGGGAAATAAAGCTTAGAGTTATCTCATCCTAGTCTCCCTGGCTGGCCTCTCCTATTGCACTTGGGAAGTCCCAAAGCTGGGCCCTGGATAGCCATCTCTTCTTCCTCTCCTGGAAAGCACCCTAGTTTCAAGATTCAGCTACCATTTTCTTCCAGTGACTCAAAAAAAAAAAAAAAAAAAACTAGCTGTTTCCTGCCCAGACCAATCCACCAAGCCCCAAACTGACCTATCAGCTGTTAGTTGACATCTCCATATGGATGTTTAAGGCACACACATCAAACTTAACATCCAAAACCAAATCCTTGCTTTCTCTCCATAAACTAACTTCCTTCCCAGACTTGTCAGGAAATGGCACGGTCACTGTACCCCTTACTGTTGAAAGAAAAACTAGGCATTACCCCCAATTTATTTCTTTCAACTGATATCCCACAAGTCAAGTTGGTGGCACAGAATATTTCAGCGCCTCTCTCAGTGCAACACCATTCCTACCACCCCAACACAAGCTGCAGACTCTGCTTACTACCTGAGTACCCTTCATCCAGTCTCCACCCAGCAGCCAGGCATGGGGGCTCACACCTGTAATCCCAACAGTGTGAGTGGCCAAGGCAGGTGGGTCACTTGAACTCAGGAGTTCGTGACCCACGAACCTAAGCAAGAATGAGACCCCATCTCTACTAAAAAAATAAAAAAGACTAAAGCCAGGTGCAGTGGCTCACCCCTGTAATCCTAGCACTCTGGGAAGCCAAGGCAGATAGATTGCCTGAGCTCACAGGTTTGAGGCCAGCCTGAGCAAGAGTAAGACCCTGTCTCTAAAAATAGCTGCACGTGTGGTAGGTGCCTGTAGTCCCTGCTACTTGGGAGGCTGAGGCAATAGAATCACTCGAGTCCAAGAGTTTGAGGTTGCTATGAGCTATGTCACCTTACCAAGGGTGACAAAGTGAGACTGTCTCCAAAAAAAAGAAAGAAAAAATAACCAGGTCTAGTAGCTCATGCCTGTATCAGAAGGCTGGGTTAGGAGGATCACTTGAGCCCAAGATTTTGAGGTTGCTGTGAGCTTTGATGACACCATGACACTCTACCCGGGGCAACAGAGTGAGACTTATCTCGATTTAAAAAAAAAAAAAAAAGATGGGCTTGGCGCCTGTAGCTCAAGCCGCTAAGGTGCCAGCCACATACACCTGAGCTGGCTGGTTTGTTTGTTTGTTTTTTCCATTGTCCTTCCTTGTAAGGATGCGCGGGCCGGTTGCCTCCCAAGTAGCTGGGATTACAGGCGCTCGCCACAACGCCCGGCGGTGTTCTTTCCTGGTGGTAGAGACGGGGTCTTTTCTCTGGCTCACTCATGCTGGTCTCGAACTGTGAGCACTGGAAATCCACCCGC
>CAUYRH010166215.1:0-11700 GCA_963574655.1 Perodicticus potto | reverse complement strand
AAACTTCCATTACAATGTTAAAGAGCAATGGAGACAATGGGCAACCTTGCCTAGTTCCTGATCTAAGTGGAAATGATTTCAATTTAACTCCATTCAATACAATATTGGCTGTGGGTTTGCTGTAGATGGCCTCTATTAGTTGAAGAAATGTCCCTTCTATTCCAATTTTCTGAAGTGTTCTGATCAAGAAGGGATGCTGGATATTGTCAAAAGCTTTGTCTGCGTCAATTGAGAGAATCATATGGTCATTTTTTTTCTTTCTTTTTTTTTTTTTTTGAGACAGAGTCTCACTACGTCATCCTTTGATAGAGTGCTATGGCGTCACAGCTCATAGCAACCTCAAACTCTTTGGGCTTAAGCAATTCTCTTGCCTCAGCTTCCCAAGTAGTTGGAACTACAGGCGCCCACCTCAATGCAATGCCCGTCTATTTTTTTGTTGCAGTTGTCATTGTTGTTTTAGCAGGCCCAGGCCAGGTTTGAACCCCCCTGCCTCAGTGTAATGTGGACGGTACCCTAACCACTGAGCTACAGGTGCCGAGCCTCAGTTTACTATTTTGCTTACCAGTATTGACACAATAATAACACATAAAATATTAGCTAACAGACTTCAACAACATGTTAAAATTATGTCCATGGGATATGATATATCAAATAGGCTTTATTATAGAAATGCAATATTGGTTCTAGGAAATCCAGTAATATACTGTATTAATAGAAGGGAGAAAAATCTTATTTTTATAGATGGTAAAGCCTATGAGATAGTTCAACACCTATTCTCATAGACTTAAGAAAATAGGAATTGATGCTTTTTTTTTTTTTTGGTTTTGTTTTCTTTTTTGAGATAGTGTCTCAAGCTGTCACCCTGGGTAGAGTGCTGTGGTGTCATAGCTCACAGCAACCTCCAACTTTTGGGCTCAAGTGATCTTCTGCCTTGGTTTTTCAATTTTTAGTATAGATGGGATCTCGCTTTTGCTCAGGCTGGTCTCAAACTCATGAGCTCAAGCTATACACCTGCCTCGGCCTCTCAGAGTGCTAGGATTATAGGCGTGAGCTACCATGCCTACTAAGTAGTTTCTTAATATAATAAAATTTGCTATACTTACTTTCAAAAGCCAGCATCTTACTTAATAAGGAAAGACTAAGCTCTACTAAGATTAGGAATAAGGCAAGGATGCTCATTGTCTCCACTATTCTTTAGCATTGTCCTAGAAATGTTAGCCAGTACACTTAGATTAAGAGGATCATTCAGAGGCAAAAGCCTTGAAAAGAAGTTAAGTTATATTTGTAGATGAAATAGTGTACTAGAGAACTCCAGAGGGTGGCGTGGGTGCGGTATCTCATGACTAATCCCAACATTCTAGGAGGCTGAGGCAGGAGGATCGCTTGAGCCCAGCCAGGAATTTGAGGCTGCAGTGAACTATGACTGCACATCACACTTCAGCCTAGGTGACAGACTGAAACTGTCTCCAAAACAAAAAAAAGAAGAAAAAGAAACCCTAGAGAATGCATTATTATATGAAAATAATAATTAAGAAACGGGATATAAAATTAACATGCAGAAATCAATAGTCTTCATATACATAAACAATAACCAGTTAGGAAAGAATAAAATCTCCTTTTACATAGCAAGAAGACAAAATAGGGAAAACTTTTTTCCCCTATTATTTCCCTAGGAATCCTAGAAGCACGAAAATAGTAATACTCTTAATGGGAAATGTGCAGAAGCTATATAAGGGGAAATTTAAAACATTTTAAAACAACACAAAAGTAGACTTGAACGAATGGAGAGACATCCCCTGTTCCTGGTTATCGAGTTGACATTATAAAAATGTCATTTCTCCCAAAGTTAGTTTATAAATTTTAAGGCAATTTCAATAAACAGTTCTTAAAAATAAAACTAGGTAAGTTTATAC
The DNA here is from genome assembly GCA_963574655.1 of Perodicticus potto. Lineage (NCBI taxonomy): Eukaryota > Metazoa > Chordata > Mammalia > Primates > Lorisidae > Perodicticus > Perodicticus potto. Next base: position 9,787 of record CAUYRH010166215.1, on the reverse strand, counting down.
AAAAGTTCACATGGAGAAAAAAAAAAGTGCAGAACAGCTAGGAATATACTGCCAAAGAAAAGCTCTTAAGTGTGGATAAGCCATGTCATATATTAAAGGAGGCTATAGTTAAAACAGTGTGGTACACGTGCATAAATAGACCAGTGGAATAGAATGGAAAGGCCAGGAGTAGACTCAAGTACATAGAAAATTTTAAAACAGTTGTGCATTTCTTACCAATGGATACAGACTCTGAGAAAGGTGTTCTCAGGTTGTTTTGTGGTGTGAACCGTGGAGTGCACTCACACAAACCTGGATGGTGTTGCTCACTGCATAGCTAGGCTTTGTGGTATAGCCTCTTGCTTCTAAGTTACAAGCCTCTGTAGCATGTTACAGTCCTGAATACTGCAGGTAGTTGTATCACAGTGGTATTTGTATACCAAAACAGAAAAGGTATAGCAAAAACACTGTATTATAATCTTATGGGGCCACTGTGGTCCATCATTGACTGAAACATTGTTATGTGGCACCTGACTGTATATGAGAAAGGTATTTTTTCAAATCCCAGGGGCAGAGATGAGCTTTTTAATAAATGGTGCTGGGACAGTTGGTTACCTGTTGAGGAAAATACAAAGTTACATCCATTATTTTATTCCATATACAAAAATAAATTACAAATAGGTCAGAGAACTAAATATAGTCAGTGAAGCTATGCAAGCACTACAAGAAAGCACAGGTGGAATTCCTCTAAAACTGTAGAGGAAGGTTAAAAAAAAGGCTTTTGTACCGTGACTCAATTTAGTTTCATTAAAAGATAAGGTTGATAAAGCTGACTGTGTAAAAATTTACAAATCCCACTCTTCAAAGCAAAAACTACAAGGTCAAAAGATAACCAATAAACTGGGAGAAAATATTGGCAACATGTACAGGCAGTCCCTAGGTTATGAACAATGTAAGTTCTGTAGGTTTGTTCTTAAGTTGAATTTGTATGTAAGTTGAAACAGGTACACTTACCTATTACCTGTAATAGCCCCCATTTGTAAGTGTGAGTCATTTGTCAGATGTTTGTAACTTGGGGACTGCTTTTATCGCAAATAAAGTATTAATATACACCATAAAGAACTTTTATAAATTGAAAGAATAAAGAGTGAAATTGATAGAAAAGTAGAAAAACGTGAATATGTAGCTCACAAAACAGGTTTTAAATGGACATTAAATATATGGAAAAACTTCACTCATACTGGTAGAAATACAAATTGAAAGATTGGTCAAAAATAAAAGGTTTGATATCACTTTTCATTGTCAAATCTGCAGAAGCAGGAGCTCTCATACATTGCTGGTAGGGAATCTGGAATTATCTAGAATGAATTAAATAAGAATTTAAAATTTAACCCAGTAATCCTATTTTTAGCAGTTTACCCTGAAGATACATTTCCCACCTTACCAAATTATAGATGTACAAGATTACTACCATTACATCAACATTTGTAATTGTAAGTTATTCTAAACAACCTAAATGTAAATTTTAAATAGCATAACCTGCATGTAGGAAGTTGTTGAAAAAACTTTGGTACATTGCACAATAGAGAACTATACAGAAGTAAAAAAGAATGAAGATCTCTGTGAATTGATATGGAGTGATGTCCCATATGTACTGCTGAAAGTGAAAAACTCAGTGCTACATCTCTTTTAGAATTTGTCTAGCAGATTTTCTGGTCTCCATGGGAAGACTTCCTCATGCAAAAAATCAAAAAATAAAAGTGAAAAAACTCAAAGCACAAAAGAATGTCTGTACTATGTTAGTTTCCACGTAAGATGTTGAATGATAGAAATGCAAACACACATGAATAATAAATCAGGAAATAATTGTACTAATAATGGGTGAGTGGGTACAGGTTGTAAGAGATGGGGAAGTGACAGTATTAAACTGTAGTAATGTTTTACATATAAAAAAATAAAATCAAGGGCAGCACCTGTGGCTCAAAAGAGTAGGGCGCTGGCTCCATATGCTGTAGGTGGCGGGTTCAAACCCAGCCCTGGCCGAAAACTGCAAAAAAAAAAAAATCAAGACTGGGGGAAAACCTTTAAGATGAAATCTAAACACACAAACCTACCTGTTTCAAATGAATAACTTTTGAACAAATAATTTTGACCACATACCTAGACTCTGAAGACAAATACCTATAAAGAAATACTGAGGCTTGGCGCCCATAGGTCAGTGGTTAGGGTGCCCACCGCCGGGGCTGGTTGGTGAATCCGGCCCTGTCCTGCTAAGCAACAATGACAACAACAACAACAAAATAGCCAGGCATTGTGGTGGGCACCTGTAGTCCCAACTACTTGGGAGGCTGAGTCAAAAGAATTGCTTAAGCCCAAGAGTTTGAGGTTGCTGTGAGCTGTGAGGCCATGGCACTTTACTGAGGGTGATGTAGTGAGACTGTCTCAAAAAAAAGAAATACTGTACTTTAGGTTTCTTTTTTATAGGTGTGTAGGTTAGCAATTCTGAAGCCATTTTCTCTGTATTATTGAACAAATAAATACATTTTGGGGGTATAATGGGAGCCAGATTTCTGCTGTTGGAGAAGAAAATTATCAATATGGGAAGGGAAGAACTAGAAAGAACCATGTAGATAAATTGGGGTAGGAGTGGAGTTGCCCATATGAACTCACATTTTTTCACACAGCTATACTTTCCTCTGAAACAGTTTAGGAGCAATGTTGTACACCCTAAAAGAAACCCAGGCCCTTTGGAGAAATGGCTGATTATAGCTCTGGGGCAGGAAGAAAACCAAGATAAACCGGAAAGTATGGTAATTCTAGCACTTGAAGTTGTGCTCAAAGAATGATGGGACACGTAGGAAGGACACAGCCAGCTTGAAGGAGCTCTCACTAACAAATACGGGGCAATTCGAACACAAAATAACGATACTAAGGTTATAATCCACAGGATAAAACAAGAATCCATAAATTCATACTGATAACTGTATAAGGAAGTGGGAAAGGCAAAGATCTTTCTTATAGTAGAATGATAACTAATAAACAGAAGGAAAAATGAAATTAAATGATGGCAGGAATTGAGTCAGGAAAGCACTGCCAGTGGATGTTAAACCTAGTGAGTGAAGAACTGGATTTCTGATGAAAGTTTGATGAAGAATAGGATTTTTATGTAGTCTCAAAGTTTTTCCCCACAAAGTTCTTAATTACATTGGAAAAATAGTAACTTTACAGAAGAGAAACCAAACAAACTCAAACTGAAGGTCCATTCTACAGAGTAACTGGTCTCTTCAAAGTTGACATGATCATGAAAGGCAACGACAGGGAAGGAAAAGTTAAAGGAGTCTAAAGAGACATGACTGCTAAAAGCACCAGGTGATTCTGGCTCAAATTCTAAGCCAGAATTTTGTTGCTTTTGTTACTGTAAAGGATACTATTGGGCTGGGTGTGGTGGCTCATGCCTGTAAATCTACCATTCTGGGAGGCTGAGGTGGGATGATTACTTGAGGCCAGGAGTTTGAAATAAGCCTGAGTGATTACTTGAGGCCAGGAGTTTGAAATCAGCCTGAGCAAGAGTCAGACCCCGTCTCTACTAAAAATAGAAAAATTAAGGGCCAGGCACTGTGGCTCATGCCTGTAATCTCAGCACTCTGGGAGGCCAAGGCGGGTGAACTGCTTGAGCTCAGGAGTTCAAGATCAGCCTGACCAAGAGTGTCTCTAAAAATACCTGAGACTCTGTAATCTGACCTATGTGGGAGGCTGAGGCAAGAGGATCACTTGAACCCAAGACTTGGAGGTTGCTGTGAGCTATGAGGCTACTGCACTCTACTGACGATGAATGTGAGACTCAGTCTCAAAAGAAAAAAAAATAGAAAAATTAGGTGGGCATAGTGGTGGGCACCTATAGTCTGAGCTACTCAAGGGGCTGAGGCAGGGGGCTTGCTGGAGCTCAGGAGTTTGAGGTTACAGTGAGCTATGATCACACCATTGCACTGGGGCAACAGAGCTAGGCTCTATCTTAAAAAAAAAAAAAAAGAAGAAGATATTATTAGAACAACTGGCAAACTTGAATAAGTTTATATAACAGAAAATAGTATTATTTTAATTTTAATTAAAGTTAAGTTAATCTTAATTTCCTGATTTTAACAGTATCACTATAGTTATGAAAAAGAATGTTCTTGTTCTTAGGAAATAGACAATGAGGGACTGAGAGATAAAGAGGCATCATGTCTGTAACTTGCTCTCAAATGGTTCAGGGGAAAAAAAAGTGTGCTGTGCCATATATATATACATATATACATACATACACATACATACATACACATACATACATACATAGAGAGAGAGAGGATTAATGTGGCAGAATGTTAATAAATGAGGAATGTGGGTGGAGGGTATATGAGCATTTTTTGTACCATCCTTATAATTTTTATGTGTTTGAAATGACTTCATAGTCAAAAGGTAAAAGAAATTGTTATAAATATTTCCAATTCAAATAACCATTGATTAATGCCCCCCAGCAGTGTGTGAGAGGATTTTTTCCATCACTCTGTTCCAGTGGGGAAGAGGTGTGGCCTTTGCCTGCTGTCCTGCTTCCTGGGAAAACCTGTGGGAGGTGGGAGCTGTCTAGCTCTGTAATTCTGTAATATCAATGTAATTCTGTAATGTAGTTGTATCTTACACTGTTGTCTTTATCATTTTCACCTTAGAAGTAAATGTATTCCTACAGGTTGTTGATGAGCATGAATTTTTTGAGATCATGCCCAATTATGCCAAGAACATCGTTGTTGGTTTTGCAAGAATGAATGGGAGGACTGTTGGAATTGTTGGCAACCAACCTAAAGTGGCATCAGGTAGGATGGAAAAGGCCTCATAAACCTGGGATGTGTGTGGGTCTCCGCAGGCCAATCATGTCTTGTCTGCTTTCTGTTTTTTCTTTTTTTTTGAGACAGAGTCTCAAGCTGTCACCCTGGGTAGAGTGCCGTGGTGTCACGGCTCACAGCAACCTCAAACTCTTGTGTTTAAGCAATTCTCTTGCCTCAGCCTCGCAAGTAGCTGGGACTACAGATGCACACCACAACGCTATTTTTTGGTTGTATTCGTCATTGTTGTTTGTCAGGCCCAGGCTGGATTTGAACTTGCCGGCTCTAGTGTATGTGGCTGGCACCCTAGCTCCTGGGCTACAGGCGCTAGACTAGACTAAACAGTCTAGTGATTTTTTTCTTTAAACATAGCCTTCTATGACTAAAAAAAAAAAAGAAACACAAATGAATGTTATAAAAGCAACTTTCTCTTTTAATATCTCTAAAGGCTTATTTTGTGCTTTCTCCCCTTTTTGAGGATGTATAAATAACTTTCTTCCTTAATGTGTAAGATGTTTAATTTTTTGGAGGTCAGCTTTCTGTCTCCTCTAGTTAAATATATGATTTACCCTCTGAACCATGAGCATGAGAGTCTTGTTTATAGTTGTGTTACCTGTATCTTGAGCAGCACCAGGTACATAGTTCGAACATGACAAGTTAATGGTATCTTGTTGTGTCTGTGCCTCACATCTTTCTGGTGATGTTTCTACCTTTTGGCTATTATGAATAATGCTGCAGTGACCATTGTTATTCACCTATCTGTTTGAATCACTGTTTTCATTTCTTTTGGGTATACATATAGGAGTGAAATATCTGGGTTGTTTAGTAATTCTATGTTTAACTTTTTAAGGAAACATCATACTATTTTCCACAGTGGCTGTATAGTTTTGCATTCCTACCAGCAATGAATGAAGCATTCCCATTGCTCCATATCTTAACAAGCATTCGGTGTTCTGTTTTTTTGCCATTTTGTTGGGTTTGTAATGGTATGTCTTTTTGTTTGTTTGTTTGGGATTCATTGAGGGTACAAAGAATTAGGTTACACTGATTGCATTTGTTAGATAAACTCCCTCTTATACTTGTGTCCTGCCCCCAAGAGGTATGCCACACACCGTGTCCCCTGTCCCCTTCTCTCCTCTCCTTTCCCCACTCCCTTGTTCTTCTACTCCACTTCTTTTTTTTTTTTAATTAAATCATGGTTGTGTACATAACCATGGAATCATGGGGTACAATGATTTGCTGGTTTTATATACAATTTGAAATATTTTCATTGAACTGGTAACTCTACCTCTTGTATTAGCTCATCTACTGCCTTCTTATTAGAATTGAGTACATTGGATTCTTGCTTCTCCATTCTTATGAATCTTTACTATGAAGAATGTGTTCTACCTCCACCCAGGTTAATACAAAAGATGTAAACTCTCCATCTTTTTTACTGGCTGAATAGTATTCCACGATACACATATACCACAGCTTATTAATCCATTTCTGGCTTGGTGCATTTAGGTTGTTTTCACATATTGGCGATTGTATATTGGGCTGTGATAAACAGTCTAGTGCAAATGTCCTTATGATAAAATAATTTTTTTCTTCTGGGTAGATGCCTAGTAATGGGGTTGCAGGTTCAAATGGGAGGTCTAATTTGAGTTCTTTGAGGATTCTCCATACTTCCTTACAAAAAAGATTATATTAATTTGCAGTCCCACCAGCAGTTTAAAAGTGTTCCCTTCTCTTCCACATCTACGCAAGCATCTGCAGCTTTGAAACTGTGTGATGTGGGCCATTCTTACTGGGGTTAGGTGATATCTCAGGGTAGTTTTGATTTGTATTTCTCTAATCATAAGGGATGATGAGTATTTTTTCATGTTTATTAGCCATTCATCTTGTCTTCTATAGAGAAGGTTCTGTTCATGTCCCTTGCCTAGTGATATGAGGGCTTGTTGGGTCTTTTTTTTTGTTGTTGATTAATTAATTTGAGTTCTCTGTAGATCCTAATTATCAAGATTTTTTCTGATTCATATTATGCATATATCTTTTCCCATCCTGAAGGTTGTCTATTTGCTGTGGTTATTGTTTCCTTAGCTATACAGAAGCTTTTTGGTTTAAGTTCCATTTGTCTTTTTTGTTATTGTTGCAATTGCCACAAAAGTCATCTTCATAAAATCTTTCCCCAGGCTGATATATATCTTCAAGTGTTTTCCCCACACTTCTTTGAGGATTTTTTTTTTGAGACAAAGTCATATTATGTCACTCTCGGTAGAATGCTGTGGTATCACAGCTCACAGCAACCTCAAACTCTTGGGGTTAAGCAATTCTCTTGCCTCAAACCCCCAGGTAGATGGGACTACAGGCCCTGCCACAATGCCTGGGGATTTGTTGTTGTTGTAGTTGTCGTTGTTATTTAGCAGGCCCGGGCTGGGTTTGAACCTGCCAGCCCCAGTGTATGTGGCCAGCGCTCTAACCACTGAACTATGGGCACTAAGCCTTCTTTGAGGATTTTTATGGTTTCATGCCTTAGGTTTAAATCTTTTATCCATCTTGAATCAATTTTTGTAAATGATGAGAGGTGTGGGTCCAGTTTCAGTCTTTTACATGTGGTTATTCAGTTCTGCCAACACCATTTATTGAATAGGTATTCTTTTCCTCAGTGTATGTTCTTGTTTTTTTAATCAAGTATTAGATGGCTGTAAGATGTTAGTTTCATCTCATGGTTTTCTATTCAGTTCCAAATGTCAGTGTCTCTATTTTTGTGCCAGTACCATATTATTTTGATCTCTATGGCCTTGTAGTAGATAGCCTAAAGTCTGGTAGGATGATAACCCCAGCTTTGTTTTTATTACTAAGAATTGCCTTGGCTATATGGTGTTTTTTCTGCAAAAAAAACCCATACAAAATGAAGAATTATTTTTTCCAAATCTTGAAAGTATGATGATGGTATTTTTTTTTTTTTTGATGATGGTATTTTAATGGAGATTGCATTGAATCTGTAGATTGATTTGGGAAGTATAGACATTTTAACAATGTTGATTCTTCCCAGCCAGGAGGATGATATGTTCTTCCATTTGTTAATATCCTTTGCTAGTTCTTTTCATAGGGTTTTGTAAATTTCCTTTTGTAAGTTACCTCTTTTGTTAGATATTTCTAGGTATTCCATATTACATTTTTGTTGAGGCTACTGTGAAGGGAATTGTGTCCTTAATTAGCTTCTTATATTGGCTGTTATGGAGATACAGAAAGGCTACTGGTTTGTGGACATTGATTTTATATCCTGAGACATTACTATATTTTTTGATCACTTCCAGGAGTCTTATGGTTGAGTCTTTGGGGTTCTCTAAGTATAAGATTATATCATTGGCAAAGAGTGAGAGTTTGACCTCCTCTGCCCCCATTTGGATGCCTTTTATTTCCTTCTCTTGTCTAACTGTATTGGTAAGAACTGCCAGCACTATGTTGAATAGTAGTGTTGATAGAGGACAATTGTGTCTGGTTCCAGTTCTAAGTGGAAAAGCTTTTAGTTTCACTCCATTCAGTATAATATTAGCTGTGGCTTTGTCCTAGGTGGCTTCAGTCAGTTTAAGAAATGTGCCACCTTTGCCTATATTCTTAAGTGTTCTAATTAGAAAAGGATGCTGAATTTTATCAAATGCTTTTTCTGCATCATATGGTCTTTCTTTCTGCTTCTGTTAATATGGCGAGTTACATACTTTCTTTCTCTTTTTTTTTTTTTTTGAGACAGAGCCTCAAGCTGTCACCCTGGATAGAGTGCCCTAGCATCACAGCTCACAGCAACCTCCAATTCCTCCCAAGTAGCTGGGATTACAGGCACCCGCCACAACGTCTGGCCATTTTTTGGTTGCAGCCGTCATTGTTGTCTGGCGGGCCCGGGCTGGATTCGAACCCGCCAGCTCAGGTGTATGTGGCTGGCGCCTTAGCCCGTTGAGCCACAGGTGCCGAGCGAGTTATGTACTTTCATATGTTAAACCAGCCTTGCATCCCTCATATGAAACTTAATTGATTGTGATGTATGATTTTTGTAATGTTCAGCTATAATCTGTTGGCTAGGATTTTATTGAGAATTTTTGCATCAATATTCATTAGTGAAATTGGTCTGAAGCTCTCCCTGTTAGTTGGATCTTTTCCTCATTTTGGTATCAGGGAGATATTTGTTTCGTAGCAAGGGGAAGATTCTTTTCTTCTCAGTTTTTTGGAATGATTTCTGCAGCATAGGTATGAGCTCTTATTTGAAATTCTGGCATGAAGCCATCTGGACCAGGGCATTTTTTTTGTTGGGAGATTTTTTTGTTTTTCAACCTCAGTTCTTGAAATTGATCTGTTCAAGAGATCTATTTCTTCTTCTTGGTTAATGCTAAGGAGAGGATGTGATTCCAGTCATTGATCTATTTCCTCTACATTGTCAAATTTCTGGGTATAGAGAATATTTTTTTTTTTTTATTAAATCATAGCTGCATACATTAGTGCAATCAAGGGGTACAATGTGCTGGCTTCATATACAATCTGAAATACTTTCATCAAACTGTTTAACATAGCCTTCAGGGCATTTTCTTGTTATTGTATGAAGACATTTGTATTCTGCATTTAGTAAGTTTTGCCTGTACCCTTCCAAGATATGCACCATAGGTGTGAGAGATTCTTATAGTACTTAGGGATGATTTCTTGTATCTGTGTAGCATCTGTTGTTATTTCCCTTTTATCATTTCTGATTCAGGTTATTAGAAATTTTACTTTTCTGTTTCTAGTTAATCTGGCCAAAGGTGTATTGATTTTATTTATTTTTTTGAAACTCCAACTTTTTGTTTCATTAATTTTCTGAATGATTCTTTAGTTTTCAATTTCACTGATCTCTGATTTAATTTTGGATATTTCTTTTCTTCTGCTGGGTTTAGGCTTAGATTGTTCTTTTTCGAATTCCTAAAGATGGCTTTTGAGTTTGT
>CAUYRH010166204.1:0-12988 GCA_963574655.1 Perodicticus potto | reverse complement strand
TGAGACAGAGCCTCAAGCTGTCACCCTGGGTAGAGTGTCATGGCATCACAGCTCACAGCAACCTCCAATTCCTGGGCTCAAGCCAGTCTCCTTCCTCCGCCTCCCAAGTAGCTGGGACCACAGGCGCCCGCCACAACGCCCGGCCATTTTTTTGGTTGCAGCCGTCATTGTTGTTTGGCGGGCCCAGGCTGGATTCGAACCCGCCAGCTGAGGTGTACATGGCTGGCGCCTTAGCCCGTTGAGCCACAGGCACTGAGCCACAATTTGTTTTCTTAAATGTAAAAAGAAAAAAAAAATGAGATGAACTGGATGACTGATAATCTCATCCAACACTTATAACTTCTGCTATTCTAAAATTCTAAGTAGACTCACTACAGCGTACCCATACATATTCAACCTCACAATCAAACAGACTTGAGGAAACAGAAACACACCAATACTTTAGAAATTCTCAAGAGAAATGAAATAAATGTGAATGCACAGTTACTCAGTGACCTCTCTGGTTTTCCTAGCTATCACTAGAATTAGCTAAGGCTGAAGAAGGAAAAAAAAAAAAAAATCAAGAAACTAAGTTGTGGCAAAATTAGTTTATCACAACATAAACATAATTCAGAATAAAGGAACACTAACCTTCAAACATTTCTTAACTCCAAAAGGTTGATAACACATTTTTTATATTTAAGGTATCTCCTTTGAAGGAGACACATGAAACGATGATGATGATAATAAAAGTATTACCTGAATATTCAATGACTTCTTCTGGAGTCTTTCCTTCTACTTCTCTTGCTATATTTTCAATATCGTCACGACCCCACTTCTCATTAGCTTTGATGAACTGGTTAAAATCTCTTTTGTTCCAATTGGTAAATCCCTTCACAGCAATAGACACAAAATAGTCAACCACTGAATATTAAACTTGGAAAAAAATACTAACAAACTTTACCAATTTTTTTTTTCTAGAGACAGTGTCTCACTTTGTCATCCTCAGTAGAGTGCCATAGCGTTACAGCTCACAGCAACCTCCAGCTCTTGGGCTCAGGAGATTCTCTTGCCTCAGCCTCCCAAGTAGCTGGGACTACAGGTGCCCACCACAGTACCCAGCTATTTTTTTGTTGCAGTTTGGCCGGGGCTGGGTTTGAACCCACCACAGGTATATGGGGCCAGTGCCCTACTCACTGAGCCACAGGTGCCATGCTGCTTTATCAATTCTTTTAAATTGCTCCTAGCTTATCTTTTCAAAATTATGTTCTTTTAGAGTGATGATGTTTTCTGTACATAAATGTATACTTTTAGAAACATACTAGATGGTTTAGATACTCAAGCAATAAAATCTGAGTGGGAGTAAGGAATGCTACATGAAAAGGTGAGAATTTTACAGCGCTCATAAGGATTAAGAGTTTGCTCGGGAGAGTGACTAACATAACCTAAAAAGCAAAGATACAAGCAAGTGGGAAAACAAGAAAAATTAAGCTTTAAGGTAGATTAAAGGCCAGATTGTGTAAGACCATGAATGAATCCCAAAGGATATTTTAAAAGTACTAGGCAGAGATTTATAATCAAAAATGGTAAATTGGTAACAATGTGAAAGATTCACATCAAATAGTAACAATGAAAGTCAGATGACCAAAAAGATAACCACTCTACTTAAGGCCTGTGCCAATCTATTTCTTCTCAACTACCCCAATAGCTAGTTTTCAATCAACTTTATCATCTCTAATTATTCATGTCTAAAAGCAGAGACTTGTACTTGTTTATATGCTCCAACACAATCTAACAATGTGTTAGATTCATTGTACTGGTACTACAGTTTGTGCTGATTAAAGACTATACCTACCTGTGTTAGAAGCTTCTCTTTTTCCTCCAATTCTTCATCATTAAGAGGTTCAGCTTCATCAATTTTAAGCTGTTCTTCTTTTTGTGCCTGTGCTGCATTAGGAAGCTCAGGATTTCGAGGTACCTAAAAAATATTTTTCTATGCCATCAATCAGCAAATTTTAAAGAACATATGAAGAACTAAATTCTTAACCAATTAAAATTTTCTAAGTTTCAATCCAACTATTAAAAAACATACCTATAACCTACATTTATTTATTAAATAAAAGAACAAACCACATTAAACCTCATTTAAACAACTAGGACATAGTAAATTAATATTCCTTCATTCTAGCTTAAAGTTAAATAAATACTAATAATTAGTATTAGGAAAAAGGGGAGGGGCAAAACCCTACCTAATAGGTACAATGAATACTGTGTGATGGTCACACAGCCATGACTCAAGCATTACAAAAGCGATCCATGTTAACCAAAAAATATAAACATAACAACAAAAATTGTTTTAAATTAATGTTTCTACCTACCAGGGTTTCTGGACAGAAAAGGACATAAAGTAGAGAATTTTAATTACCTTGTACCCAATAGTTTTTCTATAATACAGAATTTCTTTTTCCAGTAATTCAAATAAACGTGGAGGAAAGAACTGGAAATCCTGAACATTGGGTTGTTTTGGAGGTCGAGGTGCCTAAAGAAAAAAAATAAAGTATTGTCCATAAAAAAGAAATTCTGCTTGAATTCCGTCCCTAGTCCTCATTTCATAAATCATGATAGTCAATTCTCCAAGCGCCAAATGCATCTTAAATTGAACTGACATTAGTCAAATTTTAAAGTACAACCTTGAAATTAATTTTGTAAAAGTTTTAACTAAAAACTAAAAGTGACACACTATAAAAATAAATCACAGGGCGGCACCTGTGGCTCAAGGAGTAGGGTGCCGGCCCCATATACCGGAGGTGGCGGGTTCAAAGCCAGCCCTGGCCAAAAACTACAAATAAATAAATCACAAAATGTTAAACCTCAATCTTGTTTTCTAAGAAAAAAATTTACACTTCAGTATTTTTAGATAATTTGTGTGCTGTGTGAACTTACCTTGGGTGCTTTAGGTTCACTAACACGAAGAGCTTCCCTGAAATATGCATCAACTGCATAGTTCGCTTTTCTTTCTCGTTTAGGTGGCTCAATCCACTCTGTGAATGCAATCTAGCACAGGGGAAAAGATTGAAATCAACAACTTCTAATACAAACATATGGGGCTACAAAGCTCCATAAAAATAGAGACTATGGTTATTTGCTCTATCATATGTAAGTAACACTGAGACAGTATCTACTAACAGTATTAGGCATTCAGTAAGTATTTCTTGCCCAAATAAATAATTTTGTTAACTGAGGGGGGGGGAAATTTTACAGAATGCATGCTATAAACCCAAATTGGAGGAAAATGGAGACATATAGTTAACCTTGAAAATATTTACATGTCTAATGTTAACAAGGAAAACACCAGGTAGAATTATTTTTTTCTTTTCCCCTTAGGTATTTTCCAGTTTCTCTCTACATCAGCAAATAATACTTATGAAATTAAGAATTGTTTTTTTCATCAGCCAATTCTGCTGTTTAAAAAAAATGAGCTTATGGTAATTTTTTACCAATTATTTTCATTTTCAAATATCCCAAACAAGAATACATTTCACTGTAACAGTATACAACAAACTTCATTACATTAAAATTTAAAGACATTTTGAAAGCTTAACAACTGAAAAACTGGCATTATATTTTATATAATTATGAAAAAAAGATGTGAGTAAATATAAACGACTACTGTTCGAGACAAAATTACAAGACATTATATCTAACACTTAAAATTTCAAGTTTTCCAGTAAAATAAAGCTTTCAGGTAACCCAAACATCTACATTACCTTTTGTTTCTCTCTATAGTCTTCTCCTTCAAAGTTATAAACACTTGACTCAGTATCCATAGTAAAGTTTCTAAGTGAGCTTTCACCCATCTTGGAGAGCTTTTCATTCATCTCTGCAGTCTAGACAACAAAGGAAAACACCTTACTAGATTCAAAACCAAAAAAGCATGAAACCTGTAGTAAAAATGAATTAGACTTTATTTATAGTAAGTAAAAGCTTCCTTCTATGGAAATAAGATTATCTATAATTCACATATTTCTTCCAATAGTTCTGGTCTAAAATATTTTATATTAAAGCATCATTGAATCTACTTCTCACCTTCTTTGCACCTCTTTCCAAAATACCATCAATATCCTCATCAGTGATCTCACTTTCCTTTGAGGCAAATACATGTGTTGCCCCATGTCGAATCATTTGAAGCATTTCATCTTTCCCAATTTTGTTCAGATTCTGATCCACAAGCCTCCCTAGAAAAAAAAATTGTGTTTATAAAGTTAATCAGACTGGATTGTATTAAAAATTTGAAATTTTAAATGTTATGCATAATACATTGTAATTTTGTCTCGAACATTCATCATTTCTGTTACAATTTATTCACATCTTATCACTTTGATTTTTACTTTTTGCCAAATTTTCAGTTGATGAGTTTTGAAATGTTTCTAACGCTTACATAGTATGTAATGAAGCCTATATATATGGTCTCAATGAGATATATTATTTTGTGGGGTAAATATAGTAATTTGAGATGCTTGAAAATCAAGATTATTGGCAAAATTCATTTTTAAAAACCCACAACTTTCAACAGACAGGATATAAGCAAAAGAAGTTTCTGATGAACAGAAAGATATTACTAATACTTCCAAATCATTTTTTCTCCTCAGACAAGTGAAATACAAAAAACCCCAAATATAGGCAAACTTTATAGAACTGAAATACATAACAGCAGTTTCTAAAAACTCCTTGATATTAAGTGAAACTACTAAAAACTTATTGTGATCATAGAAGAAACTCAACATTAACAGATGAATGAATATCTTCGGTTGGCAGGAATTGGCCTGCCTGCAATTTGTGTTTTCAAAAATACAGGTAACAGAACAAAATCTTCAAGGGTCATTTACATACACCTAAGTAAAGCTTGAATTTCTGTATTCCAACCAACTTGCAGTAAGTGGGGAAAGATCCAAATTCTTTCCAACAACTTCCTTAAATACTTGTACAATGGTTTGGGATACCTAGTAGAAAATACAACCAAACATCTGTGACTTTTCTAAGGCAGAAAATATCCACAAAATAGGGTTCTTTGAAATGAAATTTATCTCACTGTTGTTAAAATGTTCTCAAGCGTATGCAAACTACTTCCCAGTTGAGCAGGGAGAGAGCCTTTCAGATATAAAGTGCCTCTGTGTATTCAAACGTTTTTTAATTATCTCCTCAGTCCACAAAACATTAACACATAGTTAGGTATCTGAGGCTTGCTGTTTGACCAATGTATCTATGAATGGGACAAAAAAGTTAGTAGCCCAAAGATTTGCCCCTACATTCACCCCAATAAATGTTTTCTTTAAAAACCCAAGTTAAAAGCTCTCAACTATTTGCACTATAAAATCCTTCCTTTACAGTGAAAAAAATTGAGAATAAGAACTACATGATGGGTGTTTTTCAAAACACATGGATAAGTGTGATGAAAAAACATAAGCTACTGTATCACCCATGATACATCATCTCAGGGGTTGACAGCCTCCAGAAATCTCTAGAGACTTTCCTAATTAAACACTTTGAAAGTTAACATAGCTCTCGATCCCCTAAACTGAGCCATTTCCAAGCTGTATACAGTAGACAAGAGTAGACTATGAGTAGTCATTTCCAAGCTGTATACAGTAGACTATGGCCTCTGATTCTGATGCCAAGCACCTAAGCAAGTTAACTGAAAGACTAAGAGATAATGAATGTTAAGAATTTAGCACAATGCCTGGCACAAAGCAAGCACTCAACATTAAGTTACTATTAACAGAAACAATTAGTAAAAATAAGTCATCATGTATTGTATTCAGACGTGGCTAACACTAAGGCTGGCATTATGAAATACCTAAGAAATGTAAAATATTCCTTTACTTACATGGAAATTGGAGACTAGTGACTCATATATGAATAATCAGTGAACAATAGTGTATCTTTCAGCTTTACAGACAGTATATGCTCATGATGTAGGTACAGAAGGAACGAAACCAACGTAAACCTGAGGTTATTAAGTTTCCCACCCCCATGTTTGCATTTTATATCCCATCATCAAATTACAATAAGCTTCGATAAAACACAAGTAATGTCTTCTTTTAAAAAGCTCATCTGGAAAGAGAACTTTAAGTTTCCGATAATTCAATCGAAATAAAATCCCACTCTCATCCTCTAGTCTATATTTATAAATATCATTGTTTATCCGTCTTTCTTCTTTTTTTTTTTTTGCATTTTTGGCCGGGGCTGTCCGGCATATGCGGCCGGCACCCTACTCCTTTGAGCCACAGGCGCCACCCCTGCTGTCTTCCTTACAACTAAATTACAAACTCTTTGAAAATAAGCACACTTTTCTGTTTCATTGTATTCTTAGCACCAAGAATGGTGACTAATATCTGATGGGTGCTCAATAAATAATTGCAGACAAGAAAACAGAATAAAATTAGACTTTCTGATTTTTATTTCTTTAGTATTCCCCAGAGTAATTAAGAGTGCTCTATACAACTCTATTTAATATGTACCATACTAAATATCATATATTTTATATGTTATCCCCTTTGACTTTTATCCCCAGTTAGTAGACGAAGAAATAAGCTCAGGTAATGAGAAATGCTAACCCACAGAGTCAGTATGCAATCTCAAATTTCCTGAGCCCCAAAACCCATCTTCTTAATAACAAAACTAAAGTTTATTATTTCTGAAATACAAGTCATCTCTATTGGCTGCTAGCTTGACTCAACAACTGTTTAATAACAGTAATCTCCTTAAAAAATTACAGACAAAAACAGGTTGTATCAATCCAACTTGGTAAATTTTTACAGTCGTAAAGCTTACCTTGTTGAATAACTATAGAATCCAGTCTGAGTTTCATCTCAGCACGTTCTACTATTCTTTCTTCTACGGTGTTATCAGTTATAAAGCGGAACACTCTCACTGTCTTAGTTTGTCCAATTCTATGTGCTCGGTCCTAAGTGAATTAGCATGTTATTTTGAGTATAGTTAAAAGGCCAAACAATCAACAACACTGGAATGAGTACAGTGAGAAACAAAATTAAAATAATCTCAAGTATAAAATGTTTTTAAGAATATGTTACAAAATGATAAAAAAAAAATGAATGTGTATCACATTAATAATTCTTAAATTCTCAGTTTTAACCAAATAAATTGGTTATTTCACAAGAAAAACTTATGGTAGGAAAAACAACACAGTTGTTGAATTTGTGAGAAATTATTACCTGAATTGTACTAAGTTATATACTGAGATAAAACACATCTCAAGACAGTACAAACAAAATTGTAATTTTCACATTTATAACAAAAGTTTCCTTTCATCTTTTAATGTTGGTGTAAATTCAAAGGTTTTCTACGAACAAAATCAATATGAATTTTCATTGCTATACCAGGAAAAAGACCCAAATAAACGAACCAAACCAACAATATAAAAACTCTAGTCTTGAAATGTTATGTAGTTAACTACATTCGAGTAGTCTAATTTGAATGCCATTTTCTGTTTAACTTCTGGTAATTTCCCAAATGACATTCCTACAAACCACTCCTTTACTTATAACAATTGATCAATTTTGCTAAGCCACCTTTACAAAGAGTACAGGATGAAAGGGACCAATGCCAGAGATTTAATGAAGTTAAGTTTATAGTCCATTCATGAGCAGTATCAATTTTCTCAACATTAAGAATGGTCTTCCTGACCTGGCCAGATACATAGGCATAGATTTTAAGCATCTAAGGTGGCAGACATGCTAATTGCTCATCAAACCCATTTTCCTTACTTTTTGGGACACAACTAATTCCCTTGCAGTCAGTTATGGTATACGATCTGAGTTTTGGCCAATGGTGGGATGCAAAAGTTAGAAATGTCAGGTATGACCCGTAAAAAATTTCTTGGATAATCTTCAACTCTTCCTTCCTCCCCTTATAATACTACAGGATGTAGAGCAGGAGTATCCAACTTGCAGCCCAAAGGCCACATGCTGACTTTGTGAGGACTTTTTTTGCTTATCTAGTGTTGGATATCACAAAAACTATGCACAATCTTTTCTTAGCAAATCAGAATTCATTAGTGTTTGTGCATTTAGTGTATGGCCCAAAGCAACCCTTATTCTTCCAAGGTACCACACAGAACAAAATAAGGTAGACTCCAAGGTCCTAAGATATGGCACAGCCATCAGATAGAAATACCATGAAATGGATGTAAGACCACTTTGAAACACCTTTTTTTAAAACAGAGTCTCACTTTGTTGCCCCCCGGTGGAGTGCCGTGAAATCACAGCTCATAGCAACCTCAAACTCTTGGGTTTAAGCAATTCTCTTGTCTCAGCCTCCCAAGTAGCTGGGACTACAGGCACCCACCACAATGCCCAGCTATTTTTAGAGACAGGGTTTAGAGACCCTCAGGCTGGTCTTGAACCTGTGAGGCAATCCACAACCTGGGCCTCCTAGAATATGAGGATTACAGTCTTGATCCACCATGCCAGGCAAAAAACTCTTACTGAACCATCAGCTCAGAGAAAAACTAAATTCTACTGAGTTAAGTCACTGATATTTACAGAATTAGTTTGCCCCAACTAGAATATGTACTAGGCACCAAATATACAGTATTTATTTGCTATTTCTTACCATAGCCTGAAGATCTACTTGGGGATTCCAATCTGAATCATACAAAATTACAACATCTGCAGTAGCAAGATTGATGCCAAGCCCACCAGCACGCGTGCTTAACATAAAAACAAACTTTGTGCTATTTGGTTCATTGTACGCATTAATGGACTCCTACAGATATAAAAAGAAAGTGTCAGAAAATTATTTTATGTAATTTTTTTAATCTCCCTTACCCAAATTTTACTCACTTGTCTCTCATCATGGGGTGTCTGCCCATCCAACCTGCAATACTCATAATTTCTCCACATGCAATAATCTTCCAAAATGTCCAATACTCTTGTCATTTGGCTGAAGATTAGTACCCGAGAGCCTGTTGGATACAATATTTCATTATCAGAGGCATCAAAAGTAGAAAAATTTCTTTAAAAATTCAAAGCTAATCAAAACTAAAACTAACTAATTACCCCTTAATTCTAAGTCATGTACTTGACTACAGGGAAAAAAACTATATTACTAAATTACATAAGTCAGTCATTCCTCACTTGTTTCCCATTATAGCCCAAAAAGAAACAGTAATATCTCCACAGCACACTAAGATAAACAGAAAAGGATATTTACATCTGATTTGGAAGTTCTTTTCATCCCAAAGGCTAGAGAATCATTATTTTGTTACCCCACATATATTTAAAAATAACCTTCTAACACCTCACAAGTACTCTTTCACGCATACACCTCCCCTCCCAAGATTTCCCAACATTCACACAATGCTCCTGAAGATTTCATTCTAGTCCTGAAGATCCATTTCAACTCAAGACTATAATATGTGTTTCTTATCTATACCGACCATCTTTCACTTATCTGCCATGATTCCAATTATTCAACTGCTTTCCTCAACCAACGATAATGCCTCCAGTACAATGTATAAAGACAAAGGGATCATTTTGAAAAATAATAATTATGAAATGATACTGTCTTAGAAGCTGAGGCTAACAATCTGCTGCTATTACACATTCCTGTACCCCCAAGACATAAGGATGTTTGATAGTCTCCAGTTTCTGCGGAGAGTTTATTATAGCTTTCATTAACATTTGAGCACACCCCCTTCCCCACTAAATTCAATTCCCTTTATTATACTTAGCTTTCAAGGAACCTTAAAAAATATGTATCTAGGCTCGGGGCCCATAGTACAATGGTTATACTGAGGCTGGCAGGTTTGAACCTAGCCCTGGCCAGCTAAACAATGACAAATGCAACAAAAAATAGCTGGGCATGTGGCAGGTGCCTGTAGTCCCAGCTACTTGGGAGGCTGAGGCAAGAGAATCGCTTAAGCCCAAGAGTTTGAGGTTGCTGTGAGCTATGACACCATAGCACTCTACCAAGAGTGACATACTGAGACTCTTGTCTCAAAAAAAAAAAAAAAGAAAAGAAAAAAATATATACATATATGTATATACACAGACATATTTCCACAGAAAGGTATAAAAAAGGAAAAAAAAGCAAACCAATCCACTGCGAACTTTTACAGTAAGTTTTTAACAGTTTCACAGAGGAGATCCAGCTATAGGTATAATGGTCATTCCTATCATATACAAAGAAACAAACTTGAAATCCGTATACTTGATGTTACAGAATCATTGGAATTTTTAGGAGTAATATTTCTTATCTTTAAGAAATATATACCAAATAATTTATAAAATGCTATCATCTTTATAATTTGCTTCAAATAATCTAGGAAGAGAGGAACAGATATAATATACACTATTTATTAGTTACAATTGTTGAAGCTGGCTTCACACTAAGTTCTCTCTACTTTCATGTAATTTAAATATACCTAAACACATACCATAGACATACCCATTTTCAGTAAAAAGTTAGCATACTATAAATAAAAATGTTTTAGGTCCATGTACATATTTAATTTAATAAAAAATCCTACATAAATAATTGAAGAATGCCATGAATACACTACTGTCTAAAAGAGTTATCTGGGAACTATGTATGGGTGGCAGGAGGTTTCTTCACATTTTATGACAAAAAGCTAAAATTCTAGGAGAGTGTATGTAAAGTGAGACCTCTTCCCCTAAATCCATGGAGTGGGGCTGCTGTATTGACTCCTTAGTAGGACACTTATGGTCTAAAATCCAGAGTGAAGGCTGGAGCTCAAATAATGAACAGAAGCCTTTTAGTGTTCTACACTTCAACTTTAGAAATTATCAGGCTAGTCATTTCTAAGTGTAGTGCTCCCTCATTTTAATGTGGGAATTTTAATTCAGTTTTCATTACTTCTCAATTTGATACCAGTAGCACAGATACCTTGTTCTTTTAACTTAGGGAGCAGCTTATCTAATACCACCATTTTGCCACTGTTGGTAACTAGATGCATGTCTGTTGTATAAGGTGGACCAGGTTCAGCTCCATCAAAGAGATATGGATGATTACAACATTTTCTCAACTGCATCAGGATGTTCAATAACCTCATCTTGTCCATCTTCCCTGCTGAGTTTAGTATATCTATATCCTTCATTAATATCCGAGTATACCTATAAAGAGAAAATATTTTAAATATTTTAAGAGGGCTCAAATGTCACCCTGACACTTCACATACTTTATTCCCATACCCACTTTACCCCTAAAAGTACCTGTTGGAAACAACTCATCACTTCTAAAGTATGGTTAGGAATTTACCATCTGTAACCTTTTTTTTCTTCTGATTTTCTATATTACCCATGGTATGCTAACGTTCATACTTATGGACCTTGAGGATACTATTTTAAAAGTATAAAACAGTCACCCTCCCCCAGGTGGAATTAAAACAAAGCAGTATGATATGACATTTTTAAGTAAGTGAAACATAAAAGTTTTAAACATAACTCTATAGTCTTTTGCAACCTAAGTGCCACTATTTGTTTTTATATGCCTTGTTAACCAGCACAGAATTTAGTAAGGACCCTAAGATCTGAGGATGGATGAAAAAATTATCAGATGGTAAGGCATGATAATGAGAATAAGAGGAAAACAATGATTTAAATATATGTATAAATATAGAGAGGGAGGGGAATAGGTCTGAGAAGTAACAGAGTAAGGCCAGATTATAAAAACATCTTGAATAAATACTTAAACATTAAGTATTTATTGAAGTATTTATTAAGACATTAAGTATTTATAAGAACTGAGACATTATCCTGAAGGAATAAGTAATCTGTCTGAACAGCAAAAAGTCTCATGACTGTGAATCTTTAGAATACAGAAACTTAAACAGCCTAAGCAATCTATGTTTAGTTTTCAATTGTAGAGTACAAAATAGCACCCAAGGCAAACCTTTCACCACGATTTGGACTCATCCGAAGTTTACCCATGTTTTAACTAAAAAAAAGATTTGTCTTCCCTAAGCATTGACTCATGTCTTAGTTCTATATTCCACAGCCATACAAGATAAGCCTATTGTCTTTGCTACCCTATAACAGCCTTTCAAAAGTTTTGAGGACATTTAGGATTGCCCACCTTCTACAGTAGATAACATGCCCAGTTCTCTACACGACATCCTTTCAGTACTTTTAGCAAACAACTCTGGCCTCCTGAGGAGGAGGAATACTTATCAGAATTCAGTATGCAATTAAATATACTTGAGACATGATGAGACCATACTTCAGACCAGTGAAGAACAGGTTAGTTTTATTTTCTTCCTTTAGAACAATAAATTTACATAAAGTTTTTCTACAAGCACTTTATACTGTAAATTCATGTTGAGCTTTTTATTTAAAAAAATTAATACTAAGTCAGTGGATTCCTACGTTTTGGACTGAATACATCTATAAAAGTTTTTTAATTAAAGAAATAAAAAGATTTTTTTAAAAATAAGAGTTATCAACTTTTTAATTTTGCCCCCATAAGAGTTTAAAAACAGGGTGGTGCCTGTGGCTCAAAGGAGTAGGGCACCGGCCCCATATGCTGGAGGTGGTGGGTTCAAACCCAGCCCCAGCCAAAAAAAAAAAAAAAAACTGGAAAAGGGTGGGTGACGCCTGTGGCTCAACAGACTAAGGCGCCAGCCCCATATGCTGCAGTTGGCGGGTTCAAACCCAGCCCCGGCCAAAAACTGCAAGAAAAAAAAAAAAAAGATTGTTTCAAAACAGCTACCATGGGCTTGGCGCCTGTGGCTCAATGGGCTAAGGTGCCAGCCACATACACCTGAGCTGGCGGGTTCGAATCCAGCTGGGGCCCGCCAAACAACAATGACGGCTGCAAAAAAAAAATGGCCGGGTGTTGTGGCAGGTGCCTGTAGTCCCAGCTACTTGGGAGGTGGAGGCAAGAGACTCGCTT
Source organism: Perodicticus potto (assembly GCA_963574655.1). Taxonomy (NCBI): domain Eukaryota; kingdom Metazoa; phylum Chordata; class Mammalia; order Primates; family Lorisidae; genus Perodicticus; species Perodicticus potto. Next base: position 79 of record CAUYRH010166204.1, on the reverse strand, counting down.
GAGCCCAGGAATTGGAGGTTGCTGTGAGCTGTGATGCCACAGCACTCTACCCAGGGTGTCAGCTTGAGGCTCTGTCTCA
>CAUYRH010166202.1:0-12412 GCA_963574655.1 Perodicticus potto | reverse complement strand
GGAGGGATGGGCTTCTGTCCTGGGGACATGACCTCTGTCCTGGGGGCATGGCCTCTGTCCTGGGGGGATGGGTCTCTGTCCTGGGGGGATGGCCTCTGTCCTGGGGGGGATGGCTTCCGTCCTGGGTGCACAGCCTCCATCCTGGGGGCATGGCCTCCGTCCTGGGGGGATGGCCTCTGTCCTGGGGGGATGGCCTCTGTCCTAGGGGGATGGCCTCTGTCCTGGGGGGATGGCCTCCGTCCTGGGGTGATGGCCTCTGTCCTGGGTGCACGGCCTCCGTCCTGGGGCATGGCCTCTGTCCTGGAGGATCTCAGTATCTACCGAGAAAGACAAGTGTGCAAAGAACCACAATCCTGCATCTTCCCCAAGCAAATTTATAAGAGATGGAGTCATGAGAAGGAGAGATTAATCCTGACTCACAGGCCTAGGAAAGACCCAGGAACATTCAATGTCAGAACAAAGAACTGTAGGTGCACTGCACTGCTATGCTGGAATACTAAAAAACAGGTCAAACTGAGAAACAAGCCAAAGTTAACCCATCATTTATCCCTGCCAGCCGCTAAGTTCTGGGCCATTTCACAAAAGTGAGAAGTTTCCATCTCCAGCCATTTCTAAACTTCTCAAGTCCAGTTTCAATCTGAATGCTGTGATGGCTTTAAAAAAAATAAACAAAAACAATACTCAGAAACGTCCTTGTATGCCTCAAGGCTTTGGGAACAACTTGGAAAGTCGTATAAATAAGAAAGTATAGTCTACAGGGCAAAGAGGGTCAGGCCGATTATGGTTCTCGGAGACTTCCTTAAAGGAAGGATGCAACTCAGTACCTAACTACATTGTTGTAAGAATTTGTCATTTGGCAGCACCAAACACACTAAATTTCTTTCTTTTCTTTCTTTCCTTTCTTTCCTTTCCTTCTTTCCTTCTTTCTTTCCTTCTTTCCTTCCTTCTTTCTTTCTTTCTTTCTTTCTTTTTTTGTAGAGACAGAGTCTCACTTTATCATCCTCGGTAGAGTGCGGTGGCGTCACACAGCTCACAGCAACCTCCAACTCCTGGGCTTAGGCGATTCTCTTGCCTCAGCCTCCCGAGTAGCTGGGACCACACGCGCCCGCCACAACGCCTGGCTATTTTTTTGTTGCAGTTTGGCCGGGCCTGGTTTGAACCTGCCACCCTCGGTATATGGGGCCAGGGCCCTACCCACTGAGCCACAGGCACCGCCCCAAACACACTAAATTTCAATACTTCATTTCCACTTCTACCTAACATCCTCCAAACTGATGACAGGTACAGGTAGAGAAGAAAACACCAAGGTCACAATCTCGATTACTGCTGTGATGCCCACAATGACCCTAACCTGGGAAGTGCTCAATCCTCCTGGTGAATGATGTAGAGGAAGCCAGGCCAGGCCCACGTGCCGAGCACAGATGCCTGACCCCGCCCACCTTCCCCTCTCAGCAGGTGCTCCACGTGGGGCTCACCAGCTCAGTCTTTCCTCCATGAGCCCAACGCCTGACCGAAGATGTTCGTCCTAATAGTAATGTTTGCTTGCTAATTACACAAGGCTTTTGCTTTTTGTTTGAGGAACAGGAGGGGAAAAGGTGACTAAGTATCTCAGGTACCTCAAGAAGAACTACATTTGCTCCACGGGCCCTGATGAAGCATCACTCCAGGCCTCTTCTAGATCAAAGGGTTGTGGCTTCAAATCACAGCACTTCCTCCTAAGCATTTGGAAAAAGTGCAACCAAGGAAAAACCCAGGGGAAAATCTGCTAACAAATCTCTAGTTGAGTTTAGTCTTTTCCCTCACGTTACAAGCTGATATGTCTCCTTTTAATGTTATTTGTTTGGGGGGTTTTCTTTTTAGTCACACAAACCCAATCCTCCGCAGCATTCTCTTACATCTTCCTCGGGCTTGGCAATTTGAGGGTCCTTTTCCTCCAGCATTCCCTGCGGTCAGAGAGCCCACCTCCCTCTCCTGAAGTCTGCTCCTCCTCCTCAATATTCACCTGCTGAAGCTTGAGGGTCTGGGCATCTCCAGAAGCCCGGAGGGAAGTTCCTTCCCCAACCATCCATTCCAGCACTGGGCTGAGATGCCAGGTAGAAACTCTGGGAGGATTCCACTTTGAAGTGTGAGGCTCAACCACATACAAAATAAACATCTCAGGCCAGCAAGCAGCTCATGTGGCATTTATTAATATGTAGGACAAATTGCTCCAGGGAGGTTGCAGGAAGCTGAGTCACCTACTAGGAAGAGCTTTGCTCTTGGTTCTAAAAGAGCAAACAGCAGCAAAGTAAAAGACTGTTTTATATCAACATTCTTTAAACTTGCTGTTCCCATTATCTTCATCAGTCCCCAATGATCCCTGCTGCTATACGAACTACAATAACACATGAAAAACAGATCTTCCCTCCAGATTCCATCTGAGATTTCTCAGTCATGCCTAAAAATGGGCCACCTCATAGCCTAGAAAACTAGAGCCACAGGGCACCACTTGTGACTTAAAAGCAGCGATTTACAGTGTTTGGGCACAGATAACGATTCCCGCAATAGAAAGCAATTTGGGCATGCTGAGCACTTTTGAAAAGTGAAAGATCTCAATTTGGCTGATCTAAACACAAATCCACCCAAGAAAGGAAGTAAGTCTCTGAGTCAAGGTCCCTCTAACCTCATCTTGTTTCTCCCCCATCCCCACGAGCCATAAGGGATTGTCCCTTGAATTTCCTTCTCTGACCTAGACAGCTTCTTACTAAAAGCAACACAACTGCTTTCTATGCCCTTCCTAAAATCTTACTGCAAAAAAAGATAACTGAGGAACAAAACCATACCTGGTCAGACTTTTTCACAAGCTAACACCTCCCTCTTCGGCTCATTCTGATTCCAAAGAGAATCACATATAAGTTAACTTCTGTCCCCCGGGGCAATTCATTCTCCCTAATCATCATTTGCTTGCCTCTCAAAAGAACTGTCTATGTTCCCCATCTCCTCCCTCCCTAAGAAAAGGCAACACAAGCTTCTGTGCCCCAGTGGGGAGAGGGGGGAGTCATCATTCTGAGTCCCCCCACCCACCATGCATGTTAACATGGTGTATGCCTTTTCTCTTATTAATCTGCCTTTGGTCAGCTGATTTTCAGTGAACTTTCCAAGAGCAAAGGGGAAGTTTTCCCTTCTCCCCTACAACGAAATGAATGTGTTTGCATCAATGGCACGCAAGCTTAAAAAACATCCTACCACAGAAGCAGCAAGGGCTGGTGCAAAAAAAAAAAAAAGCTGATATAAATTCACACAAGTAAATTAATAGTGGGGAGCACTAGGGGAAGCTGAGGACAGAGGACAGCTAAGGCTTTCTGCAACACTAGTCTCTCAGTAACAACCGAAGACAGTAAAATGAACTTTATCTATCTATCCATCCATCCATCCATCTATCTGTTTAGTAATCTCCCCTTATCCTTGGTTTTGCTTCAGATACCTGCATTCAACCTGGGTCCAAAAATATTAAATAGAAAATTCCAGAAATAAATCATTCTTAAGTTTTAAATGGTGCCCCATTCTGTGCAGCGTGATGAACTCTTGCACCACCCCACTGTCTCCAGCCTGCCCTTCGTCACCTAGTCGCTCTCTTGGTTACCAGAGGGACTGTCACGGTATCACGGTATTTGTGTTACCTTATTTTACTTTATAATGGCCCCAACCCGCAAGAGAAGATCTGCCAAAGAGAAGCACAAAGTGCTTCCTCTAAGTGAGAAAGTGAAAGTTCTTGACTCAATAAAGAAAGAAAAAAAAATAGTACGCTGAGCTTGCTAGAGCTATAGGAAGAACAAAGCTTTTATCTGTGAAATTATTGAAAAAGGAAAAAGAAATTCATGTTAGTTTTGCTGTCACACGGCAGGTACGGTCCCGGTACATGGTTAAGTACTTACTTAAGATGAAAAAGGCATTAAAATTGTGGGTAAAAGATGAAAACAGAAACAGAAAAGCATTCTGACTGACGCCAATCAGGCTCCCACCATCCAGGATTTCAGGCGTCCACTAGGAGTCCTGGAATGTCACCCCCAAGATAAGGTACAGTGTACAGCGATATAGGTAAGTGCACGGATAGTGGGACCCACACACCCTGGGGCCGCTGGCTCAATCCCTCCCTTCTCCATCAGGCCCTCCATCTAAGCCTGTCTGCAGGCCAATGTGCGTGAGGTCAAAGATATCTGTACCAGATTGTTTATTGCAGCCCAATTCATAATTGCTAAGTCATGGAAGAAGCCCAAGTGCTCATTGATACACGAATGGATTAATAAACTGTGGTACATGTATACCCTGGAATATTATGCAGCCTTAAAGAAAGATGGTGACTTTTCCTCCTTCATGTTTACATGGATGGAGCTGGAACACATTCTCCTTAGCAAAGTAGCTCAAGAATGGAAGAAAAAGTATCCAATGTATACAGCCCTAATATGAAGCAAATTTATATCTTTCATGTGAAGGCTATAACCCAACTATTACACAAGAAGACGGGGAAAGGGGAGAGGGAGGGAAGGGGAGAGAGAGGGTGTGGGGAGAGAGGATAAAGGGTGAGATCACACTTGAGGTGCATCTTTGAAGGGTCAGGAGAAACCTTCTAAATGCAGAACACAAATGTTTTCACTCAGTAAACGAGAAAAATCTCATGAACGTTATGTCGAACAGGTGGATGAAAATATATCAGGTTGTATGTGAGGCCTGCACACTGTACCCCATGATTGAACTAATGTACACAGCTATGATTCAATAAAAAAAAAAAAGAAAAAAGAAAAATGTGCGTGAGGGCTGGCTACTGTCTCACGGACTCTTAAAGACCCAAGTCAAAAGAGCCTCAGTGCAGAGGGACAGACTGGCCAAGCCTCTTCCCAACTCCCCTTGGCCATGTGCTCCTGCTACTTGGCTCTATTTGCATTGCTAAAGGTTTATATAAATACAAATCCACCCAAGAAAGGAAAACTATTTCCCCTTTTCCTGCTCTGGATAAAGTTCCAGCAGACTTGGCTGAGGATTAGACAAGCTTCACAGATCAAAGTGTATTGGGGAGAGGTGGGGAGCGGGAAGCAATGAAGCCCAAACCCAACGGAGCCCTTCCCTCTCTCAAAGCGCAAGGCAGGATTATAAAAAGCCCACACTGCTGGGCTGAAGTGCTTTCAAAAGGTTACTCTTTATTTTGATAGCCTGTCACCTACTTCTTACTGGAAAACGGTTCCAGGCCCAGAGAAATTACAGCCCAGACAGTGTAAAAGCATTCAGAGGACAGTGTGAGTTTTCCTTTCAACAGGAAATAACAGGCACTTTTATGACCTGAAATTTGCAACAGTGGCCCCAAAGGCTATGTTAAGATCTCCCTGATTCTGAAGTACTACCTGAAGCCTTTAAGAATGATCAGAAGCCGTACACATGACCCTTGGACAACATGGTTTGAACTGCACAGGTCAGCAGGAATCTCTTCCCCCTTTGCACCGAGACAGCAAATCCAAGCCCTTTTCTTCCGCAGCCCACTCAATGCGAAGATCATGGGATGGAGGTGGCCCATGATGGCGATCATCCCCCTCCACTTTAGGAATAGTAAACATATTTTCTCTGCCTTACTATTTTTGTTCCTTTTCTTTCTTTTTTTTTTTTTTGAGACAGAGTCTCACTATGTCACCCTCGGTAGAGTGCCCTGGTGTCACAGCTCACAGCAACCTCAAACTCTTAGGCTTAAGCGATGCTCTTGCCTCAGCCTCCCTAGTCGCTGGGACTACAGGCGCCCACCACAATGCCTGGCTTATTTTTTTGTTGCAGTTGTCATTGTTATTTAGCAGGCCTGGGCTGGGTTCATCGCCCTGATTTTCTGAATAGGATTTTATTTTCTCTAGCTTTGTGGTAAAAATACAGAATATAACACAAACCACCCATTTAACATACAGAATCCGTTAAGTCGCTGTTTATGCTATTGCTAAGGCTTCCGATCCACAGTAGTTATTAATCATTAAGTTTTGCAGGATTCAAAAGTTTTAAACTATGAGGGAGACAGTGCTCCTAACCCCTAGTTACACCGAGTTGCTCAACTATATTTGCTTCTTATCTCCTACCAATGAAGATGACAAGAATCCCTGCAAATTCGTTTTTCTCTGAGGAAGAGAGGAAGGTGGGGGAGTCAAAGTTTGGGCCTGGGAGACAGGAGGAAACTGGCAGACTTGGAGTGGAACCCACAGAGCCTCAAGGCCAGAAGGAACCTTGAGGGGGTTCAACCTCCTTCTTTTGCACACAAGTAATATTTCCACGTGCACAAACAAGCAGGGCAGGAGTGGATTCCAGCTGGGAGGAATCCCAAGGAGAGCTTTTCTTTATCTAGTCCCCCCTACCCAAGTGACATTCACACCAGATCCAGCCTGGACTCAAGGTCATTTTCAACCCATAGCATCTATAATGAAAGGAAAAGCATGAGACTGCACAAACTATCAAAACCCAGCACTCCTCAGCCACTCCAACCCCTTAAAAGTTATAACTTGAATTCTTATAAATGAATTCTGTATATTTCAATTATACTTCTACCTATGAGCAGGTGCGCCAGACACCCAAACTGAAGCCCGAGCAGAGACAAACAGCACAACCCTGAAAGCGTTCAAGGCAAGAAGAAACTAAGGGATCCCCAAGTGGGACCAACTTCATCAGAGGAAAGGGCTGCGTGGTGGAGAAGCCACTGCTTGGAGGCAGCTCAGTCCACGTGGAATTCACCACAAACTCCCTGTGTACCCTAACGAGGTCACTTGCCTGGCCATGGCCTCAGTTACCTCCAGTGCTGGGGTCGTCCCTGAACTTTGGCCTGCAGTACAACAGCCTATTAACACTGCCACTTGAGGCTCGGTGCCTGTGGCTCAAGCGGCTAAGGCACCAGCCACATGCCATCAGAGCTGGCAGGTTTGAATCTAGCCCGGGGCCAGCCAATGACAACTATAACCAAAAAATAGCCAAGCATTGTGGTTGGCACCTGCAGTACCACCTACTTGGGAGGCTGAGAAAAGAGAACCGCTTGAGACTAGGAGTTTGAGGTTGCTGTGAGCTGTGATGCCACAGCACTCTACCCAGGGTGACAGCTTGAGACTCTGTCTCAAAAAAACAAAAAAACACCATTTGGATGACTGATATGGCCCAAATCGCACTGACTCCCACCTGGTCCCAGACTGTGGGTCGCTCCCTTCCCTGTGTCGGTTACCATCCTTTCCTCTCTCCCAGTTACTTGAAACAACTGTGCGGTTGTTTTCTACTCCTTTTCTTCTCTCACCACCCACAGGGAGACACCAGCCCCTTCTGTGCTCGGCCTTCAGAGCACGTCCAGCATCTACTGTACTCGCTCGGTGCCTCTGGCCCATGGCCCGTCACCTCTGCACACCAGGGCACGCAAACCCAGGTGTCTCTCATAACGCAGGCCACCCCAGTTCCTCCCCTGCTCAGAGCCTGCAGCGCCCCCTTCCACGGTCACTCACAAGAAAAGGCCACATCCTCATTGGGGTCTACAGGGCCTGCTCCCACCCATGGCTCTGATGGTATCGCCTGTCCTCTCTCTTCTCCCACTTCCCCTATTCTAGCCTCACAGACCCCCATGCAAAGCACCCCTAGCTCAAGACCTGTCCTTGTCACCCAGCTCCCCTTCCCATCCCACTCCATTCAGGTCCCTACCCAAATGTCACCACCACCTTGAAACCCTCTTCCCTGCCACCCTGTATAAAGGAGCATACGCCCAGGGGGCACTGTGCAGTCCGTCACCAGCAATACGTTTCTCCACTGGGCCAAGGTCCACCGACACCTATCAGCTGACGGTGTGTCCCCTCTACAGGGAGTGTGTCCCTCGTTCACTGTAGGATCCAGAAGAGTGAGTCAGGGCACACAGCAGGCGCTAAGTGCAGGCTGAGTAACTAAATTAATCAAGTAGGGAATCCACAAGTCAAGGGCATAACAAGGCAGACTCTTGAGCTCCCCCAGGTTTGTGTTTCCAAATCCCACAGTGGAGTGACACAGACACAGCCATCAGGGGCCAATGCCTACACTCTCTTCTTCCAAAGGGTGCATGAGTGCCCAGCCAGAGGGAAGTTTCCACACTTCTACCTCCTCTGCAAGCCACCCAGGGGCAAAAAAAAGAAGGAACTTCTCCCAGAAAGCACCCTGCGTAGGGCCTACCACATTCCTGCATCCTTTTCAAACTAAAGAGAAAATCACAACCCAGGCAGGACTCATTCTAACGCCAACCTCTGAAAATATTTTCTAAATGTTGAGGATTATATGGCTCTCGGACTCCATAGGGGAAATCTGTACAGGTGGCACAGAATGTCTTCTCCTGAACTGTAGCTGAAAATGGGCGATTTTGAGACAGGGAGGCAGAGATATGACAAATGATTTAGTGCTTTGGGTGGGACAGGACTGCAGCTAGACAAAACTGCGCCAGCTGCCCCCCCTTTCCCAGCCCAGGTGAGCTGAGCACCGTGCTGGGTCCTGGGGCCAGAGAGGTGAGCATCCCTGGAGACGTCTCTCCTCTCTGACCTGTCTCCATCTGCCTCCCCTGTACGGAGGCCTGGGGACTGTGACCGGGCAGTAAGTAATCTGGCGCCACCACAGGACTCACCTCACTCATTCCCACAGCCCGGGACCACTCTTCTTTGTTGCCTGAAGCTCACGGTGTTGGAAATCAGGATTTCGCTATTTTCCCCCTAGGTGGGGGAGCAGACATGGTCCCTGCTCTGTTAGTCTGTCTTGGTTGGAAGTGCAGCGTGGCTATAGGGGTGTTTTGGTTTTGTTTTATGGTTTGTTCCTTATAGGATTTGAAGTGCTGTTGATACTGGGAAAGAAACACTGTCCTACACTGCATCTTGACTTTTTTTTTTTTTTTTTTTTTTTGCAGTTTCTGACTGGAGCCAGGTTTGAACCTGCCACCTCTGGTATATGGGGCTGGCATCCTACTCCTTTGAGCCACAGGCGCCGCCCTACATCATGAGGTTAGTGACAAACCCCATATACAACAGTGTACTCCTGAGATTATAATGGAGTGAAACAATTCCTACCACCCAGTGAGGTCACAGCTACCATAATGTCAGAGCACCACGCGCAGTTCACAGGTCTGTGGTGACATTTGTGTAAATAAATCTATTGCACTGCTCATCAGGTCAGGCACAGTGGCTCACGCCTGTGATCCCAGCACTCTGGGAGGCTGAGGCGGGTGGATTGCTTCAGCTCAGGAGTTCAAGACCAGCCTGAACAAGAGTGAGACTCTGTCTCTATTAAAAATAGTAAAATAAGCTGGACATTGTGGTGTGCACCTCCCAGCTACCAGGGAGGCTGAGGCAAGAGGATTGCTTGAGCCCAGGAGTTGGAGGTTGCTGAAAGCTATGATGCCACTGCACTCTACCCAAGGTGACAGAGTGAGATTCTACCTTCAAAAAAAAAAAAAAAGTCTAACACATACAATTATGCACAATATCTAACATTTAATAGTGATAATCAATGTGTTACTGGTTTATATCTTTACTATACCTTTTATCATTATTTTAGAGTATACTTTTCTACCTATAAAAATACAGAAAGTTAATTGTGAAGCAGACAGATCCTTCGGCAAGTATTACAGAAGAAGGCACTGCTGTCCCAGAAGATGACGGCTCCATGCATGTTATGGCCCCTGAAGACCTTTCAGTGGGACAGGATATACGGAGGAAGACAGTGAGGCTGGTGTAGGCCTAGGTAACGTGGGTGTTTTTGTGTTAAAGAAAAAACTGAAATAGATTAAAGCTCATAGAATAAGGATATAAATTTTTTTTTTTTTTGTGGTTTTTGGCCAGGGCTGGGTTTGAACCCACCACCTCTGGCATATGCGGCCAGCACCCTACTCCTTTGAGCTACAGGCACCGCTCGATATAAAATATTTTTGTACAGCTATATAACATGTTTGTTTTAAGCTAAGTGTTACTATAAAAGAGTTGAAAAGTCTAAAAAATTAAAACATTTATAAAGTAAAATATTAAATAAGCTAAGGCTGATCTATTATTGAAGAAAAATGTTTTTTATAAGTTCTATGTAGCCTACATGTACAGTGTTTATGAAGTCTGCATTGGGGCACACTCATGTACTAGTCCTGCACATGGGCTGACCACTCACTGACTCACCCCAGAGCAATTTCCAGACCTGCAAGTTCCATTCACACATATCTTTTTTTTTTTTTAATCTTTTGTGCTGTATTTTGACTGTACCTTTTTTTTTTTTTTTTTTTTTTTAGTTTTTGGCCGGGGCCAGCACCCTACTCCTTTGAGCCACAGGCGCCGCCCTTGACTGTACCTTTTTAATGTTTAGATACGTACGGACACCAAACACACCTGTAACAACAGTGTATCACAACTGCCTACAGGGCTGGGTATAGTAACACGCTGTACAGGTTTGCAGCCCAGGAACAATGGCTATGCCCAGGTGTGCAGCAGGCCCCACCGTCCAGGTGTGTGAGTGCACTGCTTGATGTTCACACACAACAAATTGCCCAAGGCCTCATGCCACAGAACACATCCCTGTCATTAAGTGATGTGTGATTGTGGTTTATTTTTAAATGGTAAGCCTGTCATCAAAGCCCAAGAAAACCTCTTTCTCAGGAATAGAAGCCAAGAACGAGCAAGAAGAAAACTCCGAAGGCAATGGGTATGTTCATCACCCTGATGGTGGTGACGATTTTACAGGTGTGTACATGTAAACGTCAAAACTTACCGAACTGTACACTTTCAGTACTTCTCTGCATGCCAATTATGTCACAACTATATCGCAATTAAAAACAAACAAAACCATAAATGAAACTTAAACTATCTCTAAGAAAAGGCATAATCACTTTCTGCAAGAAAACAAAAATGCTTGACAAATTCTGGGAAGTTCAAGTTTCATTGACCACACCCCCATCAGTTTCATGTTAAAGAATCAGAATCATGATGAAGATCTCAAGTCTACAGAAAGGCAGAAATTCCTTGCAACTATGCATCCTTTTTACTCAGATTCTTTTTTCAGCTTCTATTTCATTTGTGCCTCACAATGTAGATAAAACAAAAAAGTGTACGTGTCATCTACAAGATGAAATTTCAAGCTGATGAATACTCAATCATGTAAGAAGTTCCAACATTAGCAATACTAGATAGTACCTAATATCTAATAATAATTGGTAGGTGACACTACTTACTAAAGGCTATAAAACTGGTAGGCCAGGGTATTTAAAGGTAATTGATGGTTATAATTAAAGGCAATAAAATGGAAACATACCTAATAACTGCAGCTGAAATACAAACATGAAAGAGGTGATATTCAGGGAAGGTTAAGTCAAGGTTAACACACTCCTACCTGCCTCTAATGAACTAGAGACTACAGACTTGGCTTTTTTCCTCCTCTTCTCTGTCTTCAATTTCAGGAAATGATTCCCTGCCTATTACGTGCACAAGGTTAAGAACTGTAACTTAGAAGCGAGATGTTCAGCTTTCCTTTACTTGTTTGTCTATTTTTAAGTGAGACATAAGCCTTAGTTCATCTAGTATTATTCCACCAAACTTCAAGAAGACAAGGCCCAAGAGTAAGTAGAGACCAGGACACCAGCTCTTTTCAGGATAACAGGACATAATAATCTAGTGGAAGATTTCAGAAAATTAGCTCAAAAGAGCACCATCATCTCTCCACCTAGACTGTAAATTATACCACTTTAGTTAAAATGAACAGATAAAATGAATAACTACCATAATCATCTCTATCAACTACGAGAAAATGTACCCTGGCTTTTAAGAAAGAGAAAAAAAAAAGCACTTTATTTCTGGAGCTGAGAAATTACACCAAATTATATCCAAGCTCTTTAACTGAAGTCCATTTGTATCAGAAACGATTTTTTTTTATTTCAGATGAATAGGAGGGTACAGATAATTAGGTTACATTGTTCGCCTTTGTTAGGCAGAGTTCAAGTTATACTTGTGTCCCTCACCCAGGAAGAAATGATTATTATATATTTTTTTAAGAAATTATTATTTTAATAAAGCCTTTTCAAGTAAAAAGTATAGGCAATCGCCAAACTATAAACACTTGACTTTCAAAAATAAAAAACAGCTCCATGCCTCTTAGCAATGCTCCTTCAGCTCTTAACAAGGTGATCCCTGGCTCAGCGCCTGTGGCTCAATGGGCTAAGGCACCAGCCACATACACCTGAGCTGGCGGGTTCGAATCCAGCCTGGGCCGCCAAACAACAATGACGGCTGCAACCAAAAAATGGCCAGGCATTGTGGCGGGCACCTGTAGTCCCAACTACTTGGGAGGCGGAGGCAAGAGACTCGTTTGAGCCCAGGAATTGGAGGTTGCTGTGAGCTGTGATGCCACAGCACTCTATCCAGGGTGACAGCTTGAGGCTCTGTCTCAAAAAAAAAAA
>CAUYRH010166200.1:0-10813 GCA_963574655.1 Perodicticus potto | reverse complement strand
ATTTCCTTCACATTGTCAAATTTCTGGGCATAGAGTTTCTGGTATTCAGAGATGATCTCCTGTATCTCTGTGGCATCAGTTGTAATTTCCCCTGTATCATTTCTGATTGAGGTTACTAGAGATTTTACTTTTCTATTTCTAGTGATCTAGCCAAAGGTTTATCTATTCTATTTATTTTTTCAAAAAACCACCTCCTTGTTTCATTAATTTTCTGAATGATTCTTTTGTTTTCAACTTAATTGATCTCTGATTTAATTTTGGATATTTCTTTTCTTCTACTGGGTTTAGGCTTAGATTTTTCTTCTTTTTCCAATTCCATAAGATGGCTTGTGAGTTTCTCGATGTGCTCTCTTTCTGTTTTTTGAATGTAGGCATCTAAAGGGGTAAATTTTCCTCTCAAAACTGCTTTTGCAGTATCCCAGAGGTTTTGTTAGCTTGTGTCTTCATTGTTGTTATGCTCAAGGATGTTAATTTTTTCCTCTTTTATTTCTTCCTGCACCCAGCTGTCATTCAACAGAAGGTTTTTTAATTTCCATGCCTTTGCTCGGAGTTGAAGTTTTTGTTGGAGTTGAGTTCCACCTTTAGTGCCTTGTGGTCTGAGAAGATACAAGGTAAAATTTGAATTCTTTTGATTCTGTTGAGGTTTGTTTTGTGTCCTAGGCTATGATGAATTTTGGAGAACGTTCCATGGGGCGATGAGAATGTATATTCTCTCTCTCCTTTTTTTTTCTTTTTTGAGACAGAGCCTCAAGCTGTTGCCCTGGGTAGAGAGCTGTGGCATCATAGCTCACAGCAACCTCCAACTCCTGGGCTTAAGCGATTCTCCTGCCTCTGCCTCCCAAGTAGCTGGGACCAAGGCACCTGCCACAACACCTGGCTAGTTTTTGGTTGCAGCCATCATTGTTGTTTAGCAGGCTTGGGCTGGACTTGAACCCACCAACTCAGGTGTATGTGCCTGGCCTCTTAGCCACTTGAGCCACAGGTGCCTAGACAGAATGTGTATTCTTTATCTTTGAGATGGAGTGTTCTGTATGTGCCTATCAAGCATGTTGTTCTAGGGTCTCATTTAAGTCCCTTCTTATCTTTGTTTAATTTCTGTTTAGAGGATCTGTCCAGCTCTGTAAGAAGGATCTTATGGTGTTATAGGATATCATATTGCTCAGACTGAGTAAGATCTGTTTCAAGAATCTGGGAGCATTTCAATTGGGTGCATAAATATTTAGAATTGAAAAGTCTTCTTGTTGTATTTTTTCCTTTGACCAATATAAAGTGACCATCTTTGTCTGTTTTGACTTTAGTTGCTTTAAATCCACATGTATCTGAAAACAAGATTGCACCTCCTCTTTTCTTCTGAATTCCATTTTCCTGAAAAATTGTCTTCCAAGCCTTAACTCAGAGTTTTAATGTGTCTTTTGAAGCTAGATGTGTTTCCTGCAGACAGCAAATGGATGGCTTGCGTTTTTTAATCCAGTCAGCCAATCTATGCCTCTTTAGTGGGGAATTCAAGCCATTAACATTTATTGAGATAATTGATAGGTGTGGTAGTGTTCTATTCATCTTATTTTATGAGAGTCCATTGCTTAGTTTTATCTTTTGCATCAGTGTGGAAGTTAGGTTCTGTTCTTTAATTTCTGAGTTCTTACTTTGCTGTCAATCCATTGTGATGGTCAGTGTGTAGAATAGTTTGAAGTATTTCCTGTAGAGCTGGTCTTATGGCGAATTTCCTCAATGTTTGTATATCAGTACATGATTTGATTTGTCTGTCTATTTTAAAGCTTAGCTTCACAGCATATAGAATTCTGGGCTGGAAATTGTTGTGTTTAAGTATATTAAAAGTAGATAACCATTGTCTTCTTGCTTGGAAAGTTTCATTAGAGAAGTCTGCAGTCATCCTGATGGATTTGCTCCTGTAGGTAAACTGGTGGTTACTCCAGGCAGCTTAAAGAATCTTTTCTTTTGTCTTGACTTTGGACATTTCATCTCAATGTGTCTTGGAGAAGCTTGGTTAGAGGTGACCTGGGGTCTGATATCCCTCTGAAAGGAGCGTGTCAGAATCTTTGGTGATATTTGTGAAATTTTCATTTATAATATTCTCTAGTATGGCTTCCATTCCCCTGGGGCATTCTTCTTCCCCTTCTGGGATACCTATAACTTGTATGTTTGAATGCTTCAGGAAGTCCCATAATTCTGTTAGTGAACGTTCTGCTTTCTCTCTCTTCTTTACTGCCTCTTTAACTATCTGAGTTATCTCAAGAGCTTTGTCCTTTACGTCCAAAATTCTTCTGCATGGCCTAATCTGTTGTCGGTACTTTGTATTGCACCTTTAAGTTCCCTAATTGACTGCTTCAGTTCCTTCAGCTTTGCTATATCCTTTCTATATTCTTATTTGATTCCATTTTTGGATTTCCTTTTGGTTATTTCCCACTTTATCAGCAGTTTTCTTCATTGTTTCCATGATTTACTTCATTGTTTTCATCATCTGTGTTCTAAATTCCCTTTCTGTCATTTCTAACATTTATTTATAGGTGGAATCCTCTGTGGTTGCTACCTCACAGTCCCTTGGGGGGATTGCTCTGGACTGGTTTTTCATGTTGCCAGGATTTTTCTGCTGATTCTTTCTCATGAGTGAATTCTTTTATCTATTTCCTGTCCTAATTTTCCTTTTACTTCCTCTTGCTCTTTAAGTTGCTTTCCCTCTGGACTAGGGTTTTGATGAGTCCTTTTGATACAAGACCAGAAGGATGAGAAGGTTGAAGAGCAAGAAGGGAAAAAAGAATGGAAAAAAAAAAAAGAAAAGAAAAATGAGAAAGGAGATGGGGTGGGTAGAAGGGAATACTGACAAAAAGAAGAGAGGTACAAAGAGGGAGACAGAGCAATGTAGGTGTACAGTAGGGTACTTTGACCCAACCTTAAAAACATCCAACCTCTGGGGTTGCCAGGTTGAGTAGTTTCCTTGAGGTCAGCAGCTCTTTGCTAGCCTGTTTAAACACAATACCCCACCTCAAACCAAGTAGAAAGAAAAGAAAAAAATGCTATAAATCAAAGCAAAACAAGCAAACATAAAACTTTACAAGATAAGATTGGGGGAAAAACCAAATAATAGGGGTAGAAACACTAGCAAAAATGAAGTTCTAATTGTTGAAAAAGGGAACAATGCGAAATTATACTTAAACTAGAAAAATGAAGAAAGAAAAGAAAGAAAAAAAGAAAAGAAATATCTATAGGGAAAATGATGAAATTAAAAAACAAAATAACAACAACAAAAAAACCTGGGTGGTGCCTGTGGCTCAGTCAGTAGGGCACTGGCCCCATATACTGAGGGTGGTGGGTTCAAACCCAGCCCTGGCCAAACTGCAAAACAAAAAAATAACTGGGCATTGTGGTGGGCGCCTATAGTCCCAGCTACTTGGGAGGCTGAGGCAAGATAATCGCCTAAGCACAGGAGTTAGAGGTTGCTGTGAGCTACATAAGGCCATGGCTCTCTAATGAGGGTGATAAAGTGACAATATGTCTCTACAAAAAAAAAAAAAAAAAAAAAAAAACAACAACAAGACAAAGCAGTATATAAATTTGGCTGAATATTGTCTGGGCAACAGGTGATCTTCTGGCGTATGAGATGTTGATCATGATGCTGATATGGTTGTACCAAGATGGAAACTGGAGGCCTCTGCTGATTTCTCAAACCCAGAATGGTGGAGAGCCTAAATCTCTCCTCAGCCATCTTAAAAGACACTTTAAACTGCTAACCTTGGCTAAGCAGAAGCTTTCCCAAGAAAGCGCTTGTTGCTGGGATCACTCTTGAAGTAGCTGTCTAGTTACCCAGTGTGCCAAAACTGGTCTCACTCTATGCCCCTAAGGGCTAAGGCTGTAAGGCATCTCAGTCCCTGCCTTTAGGTTGCTCAGTCACTAGATTACTTGCTCCCACCCAATCCTTGCTGTGACCCTGAGGGAGGAGCTTGCTGGGGCAGTTCTCCCACAATGGCTTTGGGTGTCCCACAGCTGAACACTATTAGCTCCTATTAGCTCTGTCTGGCTCAGTGGCTTAGTCTGGGGCCCTAGACAACTCTTAAACTCCTCCACACTTTTGCCCAAATTCTCCCAAGGTAGTTCAACTGAGTGCCAAGTCTAAAAAAAACCAAAACAGCTCACAGGTAAGGCCTTTCCAGTTTGTAATCTCACTACTGCTGTACTTACAGTTGCCAGTGGGATTACACTGAATGAACACATACAAATCCTTGCCAGTTTTCCGCTGCTTTTGTCACCCTCATCAGGTCCAGAAGTCTCTCGCTGACTCCCTGTGTCCTCAAAGGGATGTTTATGGCCAGATCCCACCAGCCAGAGATGCCTGGAGTCTTGTCTCCCCAGACTCACCGTGCCCAGTTACAAGGAAGCAGATGGCAAAACTCTCCCAAGGCAATTTGAGAAAGCCAATGACGCCTGTGCTTGTCACCCTGGATAGAGTGCTGTGGCATCACAGCTCACAGCAACCTCCAATTCCTGGGCTCAAGCGAGTCTCTTGTCTCTGCCTCCCAAGTAGCTGGGACTACAGGCTCCCACCACAATGCCTGGCCATTGAGAATACTTTTCTTACAAAAAGAAAAATAAAAAACAATAATAAAAAAAAAAGAAAAAAAAAAGAGAATACTTTTCTTTAGCAGTGCTCAGACACTTCAGGTTCTGGTCCATCAGTCTGATCTGCTCATCCATCTCTTGGCAACAGGACTCCGCCAGCTCAGCTTGTTCCTCTGTCCGTTCTAAGTCTCTTTCAATAGTAACCAACTTACAAGCCACCTCTTCATATTTCCTATCTGCCTCTTCTGCAATATGTTTTGGTTCTTTGAGCTGGATTTCCTGCAGTTCCATCTTTTATTCATCTTTTAAGGCCTGGTTTTCAATAACCTTCATATCTCTCTCACTCTTGTCAGTAGCTTTTCCCGCTTCCTCCAATTTTCACAGGGCAGTGACTAGGTGCTCTTGGGCATGATCCAGCCCCTCTGCAACCAGCTGGATCCTGTGGTTCAAGGAGGCCACCTCAGCCTTGGCCTGTCCTGGGCCGGACTTTCTCTCTCCACTTCCCACAGGAAGCGCTCAGCTCTCTCCTCTGCATCATTGACCTGCTGCTGCAGAACTTGGATCTTGTGCTTTGCCGCCTGGATGGTGGTGAACCGAGCCATGGTGCCTACACAGATCCCGCTTGTGCCTCGGCACCTGCTGGTTGAGAGAAGTTTCTTACAATTTTTGTTTCTATGGATGAGGGATTGTTCATTTTATCTTTGGTTTTGTACACTTTACATTGAATGTCTTAAAGGAACAACATGCCTCTGTAAACAAGCTTTCCATGGCCTTCACCTCAAGTGCCTCTTCCCCAGCTCCCCTAAGGATGCTGAACACCTAGCTCCATTAGAGTCCATAGAGTAACCCATTAACCTATGCTGGGAACACACTATCTTCCCAACAAGCTAATTGGGAGCATCTCTTAATAGAAACTATTCTACTTTCTAAAATCTTTTTTCTTTACTTATATCTATGAGATCTGACTTAAATTTTCATTAAAGCCTCTGGATCTGTTTCCTATGTTCACTTTCCCCTAAATAGGTCATTCTGCCCACGTTTACCTTGAAAAACCCTTCTTGAGTAGTTTGTAAGATTGTATTTTTCTGCCCATAAATGAAACAATAGTGGTACTTAGGGGTCTGAGGATTCACAAAGAATTAAATTGGGGGTAGAGGCTCAGCGCTCATAGGACAATGGTTATGGCGCTAGCCACATCCCCTGAGGCTGGAGGGTTTGAACACAGTCCGGGCCAGCCAAACAACAATAACAACTGCAGCAAAAAAATAGCTGGGTGTTTAGCAGGTGCCTGTAGTCCTAGCTACTTGGGAGGCTGAGGCAAGAGAATTGCTTAAACTCAAGAGTTGCAGGTTGCTGTGAGCTGTGATGCTACAGCACTCAACTAAGTGCAACATAGTGAGACTCTGTCTCTAATAAAACACGTAAATGTAAATTGGGGATAGAAGAAAGGCTCATGGAAGCAGAGATTCAGTGAAATGCATAACCTTCAATTAATCAATCAAATAAATCAATTAAATCAGAGATTAATGAAATTGAAAACAAAAGAATCATTCAGGAAATTAATGAAACAAGGAGTTGTTTTCTTGAAAAAATAAATAAATAGGTATACCTTTGGCTAGACTAACTAGAAATAAAAAAAGTAAAATCTCTACTAAGCTTAATCAGAATTGACAAAGGGGAAATAACTGTAATGAACGACCCAGCAAGAAGATCCCTAAAGGCTCCTGACTGTCTCAGCCTGAGTCCCTGCATGTCCCAAATCTCCCCCAGGGAAAATTCCGAAAACAAGTTTCAGTACAAGGAAGTTCTTCGAGTTCCCTTTAGACATGGCCACTCAAGCAAAGTTTCCCAAGCTACTGAGCTTTCCAAGTTGTCCCCGTGCCAACCGACACGCAGCAACCCCTGTGTTTCTCAAGCTGTCCCCATGCCAACCACCATGCAGCAACCCCCAGAGCCAACCACCATATTGTAACCCTGCCATGAGCTAACCTCCACGTTTTGCTTCTGTTTTCCCTTTGCTTGCCACATAGCAATGAAAAAGGGTATAAAAGGTTGTCCACTTTTCTCTTGGGGGCTGCCCACTGCTAGGAGTGGCAGTCCCCTGTGCGGGTGTAATAAATGACATCTGATTCATGCCTGAAGTGGAGTCTGAGTTTTTTTCTTATGGGTGATGACAGGTACAACATAACAACTGATGCCACAGAGATACAAGAGATCATCTTTGAATACTATCAGAAACTTTATGTCCAGAAATTTGACAATGTGAAGGAAATGGATCAATATTTGGAATCACACTCCCTCCCTAGACTTACCCCAGATGAAATAGATCTTCTGAACAGACCAATTTCAAGCACTGAGATCAAAGATACAATAAAAAAGCTTCTAACAAAAAAAGTGCCCTGGTCTGGATGGCTTCACACCAGAATTTTTTTAAACCTTCAAAGAAGAGCTTATTCCTATGCTGCAGTAATTATTCCAAAAAATTGAGGAGGAAGGAATCTTCCCCCAACACATTCTATGAAGCAAAAATCACCCTGATACCAAAACCAGGAAAAGACCCAACTAAAAAGGAGAATTTCAGACCAATTTCACCAATGAATGCAGATGCAAAAATTCTCAACAAAATCTTAGCCAATAAATTACAGCTTATCATCAAAAAAGTCATACATCATGATCAAGTAGGTTTTATCCCAGGGATGCAAGGCTGGTTTAGTATACACAAGTCTATAAACATTATTCACCCTATCAAAAGAAGCAAAACCAAAGACTATATGATCCTCTCAATAGATGCAGTAAAAGCATTCAATAAAATCCAGCATCCTTTTCTAATTATAACACTGAGGAGTATAGTTATAGGTGGCATATTTCTTAAAATGATAGAAGCTATCTATGACAAACCCACAGCTAATATTTTACTAAGTAGAGTAACACTGAAAGCTTTTCCTCTTAGAACTGGAACCAGACAAGGTTGTCCTCTATCACCATTACTATTCAACATAGTCCTGGAAGTTCTAGCCAATACAATTAGACAAGACAAGAAAATAAAGGGCATCCGAATGGGAACAGAGGAGGTCAAACTCTCCCTTTTTGCTGATGATAAGATCTTAGACTTAGAGAACCCTAAAGACTCAACCGCAAGACTCTTGGAAGTCATAAAAACATTCTGTAATGTCTCAGGATATAAAATCAATGTCCACAAGTCAGTTCCCTTTGTATACACTAACAACAGCCAAGATGAGAGGTTAATTAAGGACTCAACTCCCTTCACCATAGCCCTAAAGAAAATGAAATACTTAGGAATATACCTCACAAAAGAGATGAAGGACCTCTATAAAGAAAATTATGAAAACCTAAGAAAGGATATAACAGAAGACATTAACAAATGGAAGAACATACCATGCTCATGGATGGGAAGAATCAACATTGTTAAAATGTCTATACTTCCCAGTGCAATTTACCGATTCAACGCCATCCCTATTAAAATACCAACATCCTACTTTCAAGTCTTAAAAAAAATGATTCTGCATTTTGTATGGAACCATAAAAAGCCCCGTATAGCTAAAGCAGTTCTTAGTAATAAAAACAAGGCCGGAGGTATCACCATACCAGATTTTAGGCTGTATTACAAGGCCATAGTGGTCAAGACAGCATGGTATTGGCACAAAAATAGAGACAGACATTTGGAATCGAATAGAAAACCAGGAAATGAAATCAATAACTTACAGCCACCTAATCTTTGATAAACCAAATAAGAGCCTCCACTGGGGGAAAGACTCTCCTATTCAATAAATGGGGCTGGGAGACTTGGATATCCACATGTAAAAGACTGAAACTGGACCCGTACCTTTCTCCACTCACAAAAATTGATTCAAGATGGATAAAGGACTTAAATTTAAGGCATAAAACAATAAAAATCCTCAAAGAAGGAATAGGAAAAACACTGGAAGATATCAGCCTGGGGAAAGACTTTATGAGGAAGACTGCCATGGCAATAGCAACAACAGTAATAATAAACAAATGGGATTTAATTAAACTGAAAAGCTTCTGTACAGCCAAGGAGACAACAACCACAGCAAATAGACAACCTACCCAATGGGAAAGGAATTTTGCATATTTTGAATCAGACAAACGCTTAATAACCAGGATCTATACAGAACTTCAATTAATCCACAAGAAAAAACCCAACAATTCCATACATCAATAGGGAAGAGAGATGAATAGATTCTTCTCTAAAGATGACAGATGAATGGCTAGTAAACACATGAAAAAATGCTCATCATCCCTAATTGTTAGAGAAAGGCAAATTAAAACCATCCTGAGCTATCACCAAACCCCAGCGAGAATGGTCCATATCACAAAATCTCAACTGCAGATGCTGGCTCGGATGTGGAGAAAAATGAACACTTTAACACTGCTGGTGGGACTGCAAACTAATACAAACTTTTTGGAAGGAAGTATGGAGAAACCTCAAAGAATTCAACCTAGGCCTCCTGTTTGATCCTGGAATCCCTTTACTGGGCATCTATGCAGAAGGAAAATATCCTTTTATTATAAAGATACTTGTACTAGGCTGTTTATCACAGCCCAATTTACAATTGCCCAAAAGTGGAAACAACCTAAATGTCCTTCAACCCAGCAATGGATTGGTAAGCTCCAGTATATGTATACCATGGAATATTATTCAGCCATAAAAAGAATGGAGATTTTGCAGCATTTGTACTAACCTGGATGGAGATGGAACACATTATTCTTAGTGAAGCATCATAGGAATGGAGAAGTATGAATCCTGTATTCAATTTTGATATGAAGACAATTAATAACAACTAATGACACAGTGGGGCATCGGGGAAGGGGAGATCAGACATAGAAGGAGCGAAGCGGTGAGGGAAAGCAAAAGAAGAAAAAAACAAGAAAAGAAAAGAAAATAGTGACTAATTCCCACATGAACTGGATTTAATTTTGACCAAAGTACATTACTTAAATATTAATTTTTAATTCAACTTGTCAATATGTTGTTTAGGATATTACATCCCCATTTATAAGTGACATATGTTTGCAATTTCCACTTTATAATAATATACTTTCTCCAATTTTAATATCAGGTGTACCCAGATCAAGTGGAATGATTTTGAAGTATTTCTTCTTTTTCTCTTGTCTGTAAGATTTGGCAGTTTGATGAAAACATTTCGGATTGTATATGAAACCAGCACATTGTACCCCTTGATTGCACTAATTTACGCAGCTATGATTTAATAATAATAAAAAAAACATTTGGCATGATCTGTTTTTTGAAATTATCTTTTACTTTTATTTATAAATATTAGTTGTCTAGTTTTTGAGCCTTAAAAAAAAGAAGTTAACTGATGACTCCATACTGAATGTCAGAGTCAAAGCATTCTATAATAGACATACTCTTATTTGACAATGTGAATGTTACTTTCTTTGCATCATCATCATTATTATTATTACTTAATATTTTGATGTAGCAATTCTCTGATTCCTTTTCTGAATGCTTTTATGTTCATTCATTCTTTATGAGGCTTTTGTTTCTAGTTCTTATCTTAAACATTGTTATTAGTATTGAATTTTAAGCCTTTTTAATTTTGCGAAGGCAAAAAAAAATGGAAATGTAATAAACACATGCATATGTAAAAATAAAAAAGAAAAGAAAAGAAATACATAACTTTCCTGAAAACAGACTTCAGTGTTTTCTAACCATGAGAGACCCACGAAAGACCCACAAGAGACCATGTCTGCCTCCAGGAATAATGGAAAACAGTCTCTCCCAAATGCTCCAATTTTCTCTTTAGATATATTTACTGGTAGAACTTCTAATAGATCCTGGGAATTAAAAAGTTTTTCAGAACTATACTGAGCTCCCCAAGCATGAAGTGGCACTGTCACTGTACATGAGATGATAATTGCAATTCTGTGGGGAGGTGAGGTCACAGAATCACAAACCTGTATTTCAGGATCTGGCTCCCCTTCCTACACACACTGCAGCCATCATGACCATTGCATGGAGCTCACAGTCCTGGCAACAGCAAGAAGTCTGGTATTTTCTACTTTATTTTAAGACACAGTCTGTAAGGGACGAAGTTATATCTGGATTCAGGATAGGTGTCTGGGAAAGAAAATCTTTTAGGGTAGGAACTTGTCCAGGGGTAGAAGTACACAAGAAGGAGAAATAAATAATTCCTGAGGTGTGAGGTGAGCTTGTACAGAGGACCTGGAGGTCTGA
>CAUYRH010166187.1:0-23906 GCA_963574655.1 Perodicticus potto | reverse complement strand
AAGTTCTTTTGTTTTAGGAGGTTAAAAGTCGATGACCATTCTCTTCTAGCTTGAAAGGTTTGATCAGAGAGATCTGCAGTTATTCTAATATTCTTCCCCTTGTAGGTAATGGATTTCTTACATCTGGCTGCTTTCAGAATTTACTCTTTCATATTAACTTTCGTGAACTTAATTATGATGTGCCTGGAGGATGTCTTATTTGGGTTGAGTCATGCTGGGGTCCTGAAACTGTCTGCTATCTGAATTTCATAATCTCTTGGCGTGTCTGGAAAGTTCTCTTTCATAATCTCATGAAGAAGAGACTTTGTGTCCTGTG
Source organism: Perodicticus potto (assembly GCA_963574655.1). NCBI lineage: Eukaryota > Metazoa > Chordata > Mammalia > Primates > Lorisidae > Perodicticus > Perodicticus potto. The sequence goes on along the minus strand of CAUYRH010166187.1, from coordinate 23,590 downwards.
ATGCCACTTCATCATTTTCAGGTATCCCTATAAGGCGGATATTGGTTTACTTTGATTTATCCCAGAGCTGTCTGAGAGAATGATCCATTTTTGCCTTCCATTTCTCTATCACTTTGAGCATTTGGGAGCATTCAAAGTCTCTGTCTTCAGTTTCAGAAATCCTTTCTTCTGCTTGCTCCATTCTGTTACTGAGGGATTCTACTGTATTTCTCAGATCTTTGAGGTCTACAACTTCTTGTCTCAATGTGTCAACATCTTTGGTCATTTTCTCTTTGAACTCGTTCAGTTCTTGAGACATCTTTTGGGTCATCTTTTGGATTCCTGCTTGAAATTCTAATTCCATCTTTTCCTCCCTTGTGCTGATCTTAGTTGCTATCCAGACTCTGAATTCAACTTCTGACATTTCAGCCATTTGCTTATGCAAGGGATCTTGTGTTTCATCTACCTTGTCATTCCTTGGGGGAGTTGATCTACTCTGGTTATTCATATTGCCAGAGTTTTTCTGTTGATTCCACCTCATGATTATTTTTCACTGTTGCCTATGACCGTCCTCAGAGTTGGGGAGGTATCTCTCCTAGATCAGACCCTGGTAGAATCACTCTGTTGTTACTGGGTCTTTGTAGGGAGTGACCCTGTGTTTCTAACGATTTCTCAAACCCTGGGTGGAGAGCTTAAATCCTCCTTAGCCTGCTTAGAAGACACTTTAAATTGCTAACTTGGGCTAAGCAGAAGCTTTCCCAGGAAAGCACTGTGGCTGGGATCACTCCTTAAGTGGCTATCCACTTATCCAGTGTGCCAAAACCTTTCTCACCCTATGCCCCTGAGGGCTAAGGCTGCAAGGCATGTCAGTCCCCGCCTTTAGGCTGCTCAGTCACTAGATTACTCACTCCCACCTGATGCCTGTTCTGCGACCCTGAGGGTGGAGCTTGCCAGGGCAGTTCTCCCACAATGGCTCCACACAGCCCACCACCAAACACTGGCAGCTCCGTCTGGCTTGGTGGCCCAGTCTCGGGCCCCAGACAACACTCAAAAACACCTGCACTTATGCCCAAGTTCTCCCAAGGCAGTTCAACCAAGTGCCAAGTCCAAAAGTAACCCAAACAGCTCACAGGCAAAACCTTTCCAGCCCGCAGTCCCACTGTTGCCCCACCCACAGCCACCGACAGGATCAGACCGAACGAACAGATGCAACCACTTGCCCAATCTCCGCTGCTTTTGCCTTCCTCAGGGTGTCCAGAAGCCTCACACTGTCTCCCTGTGTCCCCAAAGGGAAGTTTCTGGGCATATCCCACCTGCCAGAGATGCCTGAAGTTCTCTTTCTCCAGTCTCACCGTGCCCATCCACAAGGAAGCTGTTACTTGGCCGCCATCTTGCTCCAGGAATCTACTTTCTAGAAGGAAGAAATATTCATTTCACTATTTATTTATTTATTTATTTCAGACAGAGTCTCACTATGTCACTCTCACTATGGCATCACAGCTCATAGCAATCTCAAACTCTTGGGCTTAAGTAATTCTCTTAATCACTTAAAGTAGCTGGGACTATAGGAGCCTGCCACAATGCCCAGCTATTTTTCTTTTTCTTTTTGTTATTGTAGTTGTCATTGTTGTTTAGCAGGCCTGGGCTGGGTTCGACAATGTTTAACAACGTCATTGTTTACCAGCCACTGTGTAGGTGGCTGGTGCCCTAACCACTGAGCGATGGGCACGGAGCCCATTTCACTATTTTAAATGTGAATAAGAACACTATAAGAATCAAACTCTAAAACAAATATATGAGAATAGTTCCTCCGTGCCAAGGAAATGGTTAGACCAACTACTTTTTCTTCTACATATTATAGATCTTGTAAATATTTCACATTGCATGTGTTACAAAGGATCACCTTCTCCCAAAGCTTCATAAAGATATATTTATGTTAAATAATTTATATGCCAATCCAATTGATCAAGATGTAATTGATGACTGAACCTTCACCAGCTGACTTGTACAAGTAGTTCTTAACAGTTAAAGAGAAGACAGTGATTTCTTATTAACACAGGATTATTTTGGCTCACTTGCTCTTCGGGCCTCTATGCTCTCTCTTTTGGTTACACTGTGTTCTCTGGGACTGTAGCGGTGGGGAAAATTATAATTTAGGCCCTTAGTTGGGAAGAATCACTTTCTTATTAAGATTCTAGCTGAGAATTGCATTACTATTGCTCCTGGCAGTTTCATGTTACTGTGAACACTGTCTCTCTGTCTCTTTACCCCAAATAGTAATAATAGAGATTCCTATTCAATCGATTTACATCTAATGGTGCATAAGCTATACTTGAATTAATTGACAATTTTTATGAAACTGATTTAGTATTATATTCAAGGGGAAGATTGTACCATCATTATAGAAAGCAAGGTATCAAAGGAAATATATATAATTCTTTTGTGACTGAGATGATTTCAGTATTTACGCAATGTAATGTCAGTTACATGAATAGTTTCATAAATTGTGAAATTCTTGAGATTTGATATTTTGCAACGGGATTCTCTAATCTCAAAAATGTTTCCTTTATTTATCAGATTAACATCAAAGAAAGTAAATTGTGAATACTTTCAGCTTTAGTATTTTATTATGAATTACCCCTTTTATTATTTTTTCTGATTGATCTAGAGTTTAAAAATATCTTCTTCTGTCACTGTGTACAGATTAACTATTTTTTCCTATTTTTTCAATATTACATAACCACCAATACACTTTTTGCATGTTATAAAAATAGTGTCATGAAAGTAAATTCATATAATTTCAGTGAAAATTAAGTATTTTATTGATACCATTCTGTGCTACATTACCTTATGTTGAATTGCCATAAAGTATTTTTTAAAAATTGCAAAAACCTTAAGAGACCTTAGTTACTAGTTTCAGCATTCTTAGACAGCCTGGATGCTCAGAATGAAGGCACTGTTACCAACAGGGTGGTATGGGATGGCTCCTGTGGCTCAGTGGGTAGGGTGCCAGCTCCATATACCAAGAGTGATGGCTTCAAACCCAGTCCCGGCCAAACTGCAACAACAACAACAAAAAAAAAACAGGGTGGTATTTATTTTTTGTTCTAAAGACACATAGAACAGAAAAACATACTATATTGTCTAGTGATTTTTGTTTTTTGTAGAGACAGAGTCTCACTTTATCGCCTTCAGTAGAGTGCCGTGGCATCACACAGCTCACAGCAACCTCCAACTCATGGGCTTAGGCGATTTTCTTGCCTCAGCCACCCAAGTAGCTGGGACTACAGGTGCCCACCACAACGCCTGGCTATTTTCCTGTTTTGCAGTTCGGCAGAGGCCGGGTTTGAACCCGCCATCTTTGCTATATGGGGACGGCACCCTACTCGATGAGCCACAGGCGCCGCCCTCTAGGGATTTTTTTAATCAAATAATCAGAGGTATGGTGTAAGTAATTGCTTTATTTTAGTAAACATGAGTATCTAATTTTTAAATTTCTAATAAGATTTAATTACACAGTTCTAAATAAATAGCCAACATGACCAAAAAGGAAGTGTGAAGGGCTTTACCTCGCAGGCCAGTGGTTTATCTATCAAAGCATACTGGGTTCCTGGTGTGGCACAAAAACACTTGATTTCACTCTTGCTTCCAAAGGCAATACCTTTGTATAAGTGGTCCATATTGCAATTCGATCATTTACAATGGAGGAGCCACTTTTAACCAGAGTAATACACCCAAGAGGGTAATGGTTTCTACCAAAAAAATCACAATAAGCTGATGCAGTAGTTTCAGGCACCAGAAGAAACAGCTTCTTCACAGAGAAAAGCCTTAAAGTGAAGTAGCATGTTCTAGAAAGAACAAAGTGTACCTTTAGAATGAATAAACAAGTTAGTTTGCCAAAAGTACAGCTAAAATATTGTGGTTAACTGACTTTATTCCAATTGCCAGTTGTAAGTAATTCTGTATGGAAGTGGCCAGAAAGTAGACAAATAACCATAACATATCAGATAAAATAAATTATAAATCTAGTCTGTGGACCATGTCACGGGATTCTAGTCCTAATTGTGCACAAGTATGCCTGCATTTGCTGAATAGATATGTGAAACAATTGCTTGCAGCTTGTATTTCAGGGTGGTACTTTGAGGTAGAGAAGGAGACATAAGATTTGAAATCAGACAGATTTAGGTGTTACTTCCAAATAATGTACTCCTGACAGCTGTATGAATTTGGATAAATTACTTAGTAACTGAAGCCTCATGTTTCTTATATGTAAAAGTGGGGCAGATAAAATCTTTTAATGTTGGCTCGGTGCCTGTGGCTCAAGTGGCTAAGGTGCCAGCCACATACACCTGAGCTGGTGGGTTCGAATCCAGCCAGGGCCCACCAAACAGCAATGATGGCTAGAACCAAAAAATGGCCGGGCATTGTGGCAGGCGCCTGTAGTCCCAGCTACTTGGGAGGCTGAGGCAGGAGATTCACTTGAGCCCAGGAGTTGGAGGTTGCTGTGAGCTGTGATGCCACAGCACTCTATCCAGGGTGACAGCTTGAGGCTCCGTCTAAAAAACAAACAAACAAACAACAAACACTTTTAATGTGCCTGAGAGTGTCAAATAAAAAAAAATACATGTGAATATGTGTGTATGGGAACTAAAACATAGATCTTCATTAATGCAAGTTTTCTTTCTCTTTTTTTTTTCTCTCACCCCATATATTCAGTTTATTGTTGATAGGCAAATAAGAATGATGTGCTTTGAGGAAATTCCTTCAGTTAATGACCTTTTAAAAACACAGGATAAATCTGGCACCCAATACTGTGGTTTATCATGTAGCAGGACTTGTCTCTGGGTAGAGGACTCAGATTTTCCTTTGGTATCACAGGAAATTCTCAATATCTAATCATTCCCGTATCACAATTACCCCTCCACGTAAGTATCTCTGTGCAATGTCCCATTTCAAAATATGCGGAGGCTGCATTTAGGCTTAGTAGAAAATGGAGTGGTGATTGATTATAATTTTTATATATTCTAGAGACGATGCTTTTCCTTCTCTGGAATTGGGGTGTGTCTTGCAATCAATGAAATGGCATCTCACAGCCTAATTGGTGGCAGTTTTTTTTCTCATTTGTAATGAACCACAAAATGATATATACAGTGATTGATGACATTTTAAAGTCAAAAGAACACAGCAGCAATGTCTGCCACAGGCACAGAAGACACAATGTGGGCTGGCCACAGGACAGTTAACAAGTTTAAAAATCTGTTAATAATAAATTTAAAAATCCTATAATGTGTAAAATCAGTTGAATCACTATTTTATCAATAGCCATTTGAGAATCCTCTAAAAACAGATTACTTAAAACCATACACATACACACACACAGGTCAAGGTAAAAAGGTACAAACACAGTTTCTAATTTTTCACGACTAACAGTTTGTTAATGGCATGTGAAAGCCATCAAAACTCCCCTTGAGCCTTCAAAATATTTGCAGAGGCCATAAATTTACTATGGAGAAATGTATTGTTTCTTACCTACATTCACTTTGTGTATTTATATAACATTATTTTATAACCTACAAGTGACTAAAACATACCTCCCTAATATATACTTCAGCAGAAAAAAGTGTCAAGTTATGAAGTGTGAGCCTATAAAGTGAAATTAAAAGAAGTTAAATTAAATTAACAAATGTAAGAATCCTTAAAATCATGGTCAGAGTCCTATGTTAGATACCTATATGTGTATGCACATATATTCTTATTAGAGTACAAGTAGTCCCTGAGTTACAAACATCCAGCTCACATACAACTCACACTTATGAGGCTATTACGGTGAGTCCCTGAGTTACAAACATCTGACTGACATAAGACTCACACTTACGAATGGAGAATATTACAGGTAATGGGTAAACATACTTGTTCCAACTTACATACAAATTCAACTTCAGAATAAATTTACAGAACCTATCTTGAACTGCCTGTATATAATTATTTACATTTATTTATATATACCTTTAACTACATACCATATTAATTCTAAAACATTGATTTCAAACTTTTAATTTCTCCAGCAGAAATTGTCTTATAATCAATGATACCTTATAATTATAATTGGTAGAGTTTTTCCCCAGTGACAACCCAAACTAATTGTACGTTATAAAATAAATAGAATCTTAGATTAAATAAACACAATAGAAAGACATAAAGGTGGAGAAAAAGAGAATATACTTGGTATACATGGGTACCTGCTACTCTACTTATTTTTTTCTCATGATTCAAATTTTATCCCTGGAAAATATAGTGCAGGAAAAATCTATTACCAACCAATAATTACCTTTAAGAGAAACTAAATCACTCTAAATTTCTATGTAAATGTACAATGAGTTCAGTTAGTATTTTGAAGACATCCTTCTAATTTCCAAAGTTTTGCAAGGTCTTGATATTATGGAGTGGGATAAAATAAAGCAAAAGAATGCATGTAGTAATGTAGCTTGGGTTACAACTTTATTGATCATAAATATTATTTCCTTTGCATAGAATGCAAGTCTGAGCTCAGAGGTTAATTTGTTCCTGGTCTTATCACCAGTTTCTTATTCAAATTACCTGTATTTTGAAAAAAATTACATATATGATATTCTTTTAACCATCCTTATCTATCCCATACTTTATTGAAAATAAATCTCTATCCCATACTTTATTGAAAATAAATAAATGAAATATATTTATAAAATCATTAAAACATATACCATTTTTAAAACAAAGTAAAAAGTATATCACAGCACAATTCACAATTGCAAAGATGTGGAATCAACCTAAGTGCCCATCAGTTCATGAGTGGATAAAGAAAATGTGGTGTGTATATACGATGGGGTACTACTCAGTAATAAAAAGGAATGAAAAAAATGCAAATTGCAGCAAGTTGGATGGAACTGAAGACCATTATATTAAGTGAAATATCTCAGGAATGGAAAAACAAAGACCATATATTTTCACTAATAAGTGGGAGCCCAGTGATGAGTACAGGGGTGCAAACCAATACAAAGAACGTGGGAAACCAAGACGGGAGGAGAATGGGAGGGAGATGTGGATAGAACATGACCTACTGGGTACGATGAACACTGTTCTGGTGATGGGCACACCAGACCCCTGACTCGAGTGTTATACAAGGCTGCCATGGAACCAAAACACTTTCATCCCCTTAATTAATAGTTTGAAATAAAAAGCAAAAACAAAGAAAAGGAAAAAAAAAAAAAGCAAAAATCCACTATCAAAACGTTGTGGCATTTTATCTGATATAAGTCACTAGTTTGAGAACATATTATCAAACAGATATGTGTGTAAAGATACAACTATGTGAATATTTATCCTTTTCTCTTAATATTGAAAAGTTGGAGAGATATGTAAATGTCTCCAGCTATGCTGGTGTAAGTAGATACACTACAACTCGTTCACATAATAGTATCCTTCTTGTTAAAAATGAGTTTATTAAAACAAATTCTCACCATACACGTAGAAATGTCTGTGGAGAAATAGTATCAACACTGCTAAAAAGTCATTAATGTTTTGGGAACACTATGCTTATTATATTTCTGATGCTCATACAAATTTGTACACGTCTTAATTTCCTATAGGAACATTCTTAGTTTTCTGCTACTAAAAAATGAAAACAGTGAAGATGTGGAATAGACTGTAGCCAATCAGAGCAACTGTGAAATGTTCAGAAAAGTTTAAAGATAAACAATTTTGTCCTCCTCTGTATATCATTGACTACCTATATAAAGAAAACTTAAGTGCACAATTTGGCTGATGATTGAGTGAACATAGGTATAACTTCCGGGCAGTCAAAGGGATGTGGGATCATCCCACGTACAGGGGCGCGTTCTCCACGTGCAGACATTCTTTGCACAAACTGTAGAACTACATGATCAGCAGCACCTCTCGCTTCTCCTTTTCTTAAACAATGGCTGTAACTTTGGACCCCTCCTTTGCTCATAAGGTTTCAGACTGTATGGTTAGTAGTTGAACTGGCAGCAGTGACCCGATCGAAGAGCAGAGCCTTCTTCCCGACCTTCGATATGCTGTCTGGACAAATCCTGGACTCTTTGGCATCAGGTTTTAATTTTCTATCATTGAAGTAAATTGCACACTCAGTGCCAGGACAGATAGTGTCTTTCAATTACTAAGCTTGTGAAGTAGTTGGAGGCACTCACTGCTGAAGTTAAATGATCAGGAAAAAATGGCACTGTCAGCTCCATTATGTGTCTGGTAATTTGCCATGTTCATAATAAGTGTTTAGGACATTTTTGGTTGGGTGTCAGGCATATATTGCCTCTGACAACAGACTCTTTCCACATGTACTCTGGGAGAACATTGGTTAACAGCATATGGGAACTTTTTCCCTTGCTGCTTAAAGAAATATTTATCAGTCCTACAATTTGTTAGCAACTATCAGAAAACAAAGAACTGAGCTCAAATAAATGGTATGTGAACTTCTTACAATACTCAATTCATAAATGTCTTATGCTAGGTAGTGTGTGTGTGTGTGTGTGTGTGTGTGTGTGTGTGTGTGTGTGTGTGTGTATAATCTTAAAAGAACCCTATGATATTTTAGAAGTAACAAGAAACCTTGGAAATTGCAATTCAAAATGGTTTTATCCTGAACAGCAGTGCAAAGCTCTGTTTTAGGAAAAATTAAGAGCATATGTTCCAGAATTCCACTCTAATTTGCAATGAATTGCTTCAGTAAAACCACTTATATCAGTATTGTTAATCTTAATGGTTACAAGTGACCCATGATTTAATAATCCAGACCATCAGTTGGGTACAAATCTCTTTTTCTAATTAGGAATGTTTGACCACAAGAGGGAGTTCCTTGCCAACTGTTTACTTATCCTCAACAGATATGACGGACCTGAATTTACGAAAGAAAATAACTTCATATGTATTTGGTTTCTTCAGTTCTTTAGGGTGAGAAAATGACGACAATCTATTTAAACTTAGGCCTTCATGAATTTCTATAATGACATATAATTTTTGTTATGAAATTCTCAGGTTGACATACTCATCATTTTCTCCGGAATTAAATGATGTGCTATTATTTGTTATTAAAAATGATTTCCAATTTTTCACTTGAAAAATTGAAGTACACCGTTGTGAACAATACACACACTGGCCACAGCAAAGACCCTTTGAGAGCACAGATTACATTACTGAACACCAATTTACTTAAGGAATATGAGCAAAGATGGTTTTGTCTACATAAATTGATACACATGGTTTTCTGAATTTGGAATCATAAATGAATACACTATATGATGTAGAATGTGACTTTCGAAGTACAAAATTCAATTCATATTTTTGAAGAGGAAGAAAGGTAAGGCTCTGACAAGTGAATTCCCTAGGATACAAATTAAGGCGAATTTCCTCATGATTAAGTGCATAATATACCAAATAATTCAACTATATATTAGTGGGCTACAAATATTTCCCATTTTATTATGATTTGCCTTCAAATTATATGATAAGTTCAGAAACGCCCAGTAGGGTGGACACTGATAAAACTTTGACTAATTATCAATGTTATCTAGGAAATGCTTTTAGTTTTATGATCTTGGCTTGTGCTCCTTTTTCACTTAAAGTAAAAGAGCAGAATGATCTTAAAACTTTTCAGTGATTCCCCCAAGAATGTGATTGCTATCGAAATACTTCCATGTGTTATGATTACAACAAGAATTCTCCATGCCAAAGCACATGGGAATTTAGAGACAGGACAGCACAGACAGCACTGCAGCAAGGCACATCGAGATAATTAGTAAGCGTAACAGTAGTGAATGCAGTAATTTTGGAAAAACGTATTTGGAGAAAATGACTGCATCCCACATGTCTCCCTGGTGTGCCTTTGTGGCACTCGCTATAAATAAGGGATATAGGAGAAGAAAATACCAGTAATTCCTTTAGCTGTTCCCTCCCACCCCCTATGGTTCTTAGGATTGTATTATTTTAAACCACTTTTGACACATTTTGCCACATGAAGTCATGCATTTTTAAGAGCTGCTCTTTTTATGGTAACTTGAACTGACAAGTAAGAAAAGCAGCTTTTGGTGACCCAAGCAATTCTGCAGCTCACTGAAGGAATTCTTCCCACCTGTTTCCAACACAAACATAGTGAGAAAGAAAAGGACAACACATGTTTACAGATACTCAAGTATAAACATTCAAGTATAATAAAATACAGAGTAGGTCACAAGACAATTATGAAAACACACACACTAAATCATAGATGGAAATAGGCTGAAAATGAATATTCTTTGCCAGTGTAAAGTTGAATTAATGATAAGTCATTCTTTTAAATCTGAGACCAATGTCAAGATGACAGTAACCTGGAGAAATGGAGAATTTATCTCACTTTTTTCAGTAAGTGCTTGCTGGATATACTCTGCTTTGTTGTGCGAAGTAGGAAAGTGGTTGATTTTCCTTTCTTGACCCCCTTCCTTCTCTTTTTCTTTCTCTCTCTCTCACACACACACACATATGCATCAAAACACACACACAAATGTACAGATCCCCTATTAGGGGATTTATAATATTGAGTTTCTCAGAGATTGTATTGAAAATACACTAACATTACAACTTAGTGAAACATCTGGATGTTTGGGTCTCCACAATGTAAAAGGCCCAGACGTTTGAAAATACGCTTGCTGGCTGATGTGTATGTGAGAGAGCACGCATGTGTGTGTGTAGGGGGGGACTAGGCCTATGTACATAATCTTCGGCCATGGAGACAAAACCTTAAACCTTAATCTTCATGTATTGTCATTACAAAGCATAACAATTCCTCAGATTCACCTGATAAACTTATACACACATTTTGTTTTAGTTAAGTACCTCCCACAAACAACATATGCATATTCAAAGTCTAATTAAGGAATTATATCAATTAGGTGAAAAAGAGATTAAATATTAACAGATCCAATCCTTCAGTTTAACGAAGGTGGTAGTGAAGACCAAGAAAGGCCCAGAGTGACTTGGCCCTGGTCCAGCTCTGTAAAAGTATTAATTTCCTAACCTAGGAACCTCATTTCCATATCTTAACAAGTACCACCCTTACGTGATAGAGAAAGACTGAAGGGAAAGAATTTCAGTCCTAATTACATTTAATTTCTTAGTGACACTAAGAAATTCATGTTTATATAAACTTTTCAAAGGGACCATGTGTTGTACTATTTCCAAAAACGTCTTGGTTTTATTACTTGACTGGTAAATTTTAAATATTATTGGTGCTACTGATGCCTTCCTTATTATGATTATGACATTAATAAATTACATTTCCGCAGATCCAATTTGCATACAAACATAATAAGCAAATTATCTTAATCAGTATTAATCACCAAATAAGAATGGCATACAACTTTCTAGCAATGCTTTCCAAGCCAGCTGAGATGCATAGTTTCTAAGATAGGAAATATCTTCCATAAATTTTAGTAAGCCATTCAAATAATATAGTGTAAAATATGCCAGAATATCCACACGCTGTCACTGGACTGAGGACGTCAGTTAATACTGCAAAAAGCTATCTTTAATAGCTATTGGGTGCTCAGCGGGATAAGCAAGGCTGGGATTAGAGATAATGATACTTGTTGGTTGGGCAGGGAGGCAGAGGAGAAAGCCATCGGCCTCCCTTGGCTTTGTAAAAACATATTGGGAAGAAACTTACATTCAGGAGAACACGATCCTAGACAGTGATACACCTGATAATCTAAGTATTTCCTTTTCTCTTTAAAGTTGATCTGAAACAGCTATTTCAAATTTAAATAGTGTTGAAACTCTTAGAAGGCAGAGAACACATCCCGGGATTCCTCTGGCATCCCTGCCTTCTTTTGCCTTTCCGTTCTCCATTCTGTTTCCCCTTAGTGAGGACCAGTACACCGGTCAGCACACTGATACTGTTTCTGTGTGATTGTCCCCACCCAGTGACTCTTCAAACTAGTGCAAACCGGTTGCAGAAGCCACATCAGTCTTTCTCATGGGCTGTAATGATCATGTTTCTTTATTCTGAAATTTGCAAGATTCCTTTCGAATCCAATAAAAAACAAAATTCTTATAATGACACTTAAGGTCTCCTCTTAGAAGGTATCAGGGGTTTGTTGTTGTTGTTTTAACAAACACTGCTACCACGTGAAACATCTCTTGAACTTACTATGCCCTTTCAATTTCTCATACTACACAGAGACAATTTCCTTTAAGCAGAAAAACATGCCTTTTGCCGACAGAAATCTACCCACTATTTAAGGCTCATATCCATTACAGTGTACTCGTAAATCTTTCCCCACCTCTTTATGAAAAGATCCCTTACTACTCATGTCTTGATAGCTGTCAGTTTGTACTAATGAAATACGACACACACCAGAATTTTAGGTGTGTTGGCAATGCTGTCTCCCCCCTCATTTGGTTCCCGTGGATAGCCAGACCTGTACACACTGCCTGCTTGCTGCATTATAAGCTCCACGTAAACTATTTGCAAATCAATCAATTAGTCAAAGTTTGCATAAAGTAGTAGACTACACGAACATGAATATGAACAAAAATAGCTTTGCTTGTTAGAATTTGCAGCCACTTCAATTCAAAATTGTTAGTTATGTACTGTGCAGGATGCCTTCTGTTTATCCCTAGGATAGCCTGTGATTAACACTTAAAGAAGGTCAAAGGCAGTGAGGAAAGTAAGGTGCATGTGCCTAACTCCCCTGCTCAATCTCTGAGATAGGTCCTTGGGTGTGCATGGATTGGGGGCATATATGCATTGCGTATTTATTAAATGACAATTCTCAAAAGCCATAGGAATTACTTAAGCTAACAAATGACTATCTTTTCCCAAGAATAGTATACAGTTTTAATTAATTTCATGGCCTATAATGTGAGGGCATTAGTTAAGATTCTGCTTTTAGCCATTACCACATAGGGAAGCACACACACACAACACATGCCTACACATGCATATCCTTTTTAGAACATAAAGATACTGAAAATGTTAAAGACCTATGCACAGCCGCCCCTCACTAACTCATATCTATATAAAGTCAATATACCTTTCATTATAATTCATAAGTGTGGGTTGTGATTTCACCTTTGCAATCTTTTGTATTAACCTGGATTGAGTTGGTACACATTCTTCTTAGTAAAGCATCACAAGAATGGAGAAGCAAGGATCCAATGTGCTCAATTCTAATATGAAGGCAGTAGATGATTTAATACAAGTTTGTGGGGTACAGGAGTGAGGGATACAGGAGAGGGGGTGATGGGGTCACGGTGTATGACACACCTCTTGGGGGAGGGACACAATTATAAGAAAGACATTACCTAACAAATACAAACAGTGTAACCTAATTCTTCGCACCCTCAATGAATCCCAAACAATAAAAACATCATTAATTAAATTATTTTCAAAAGTTAAAAAAAATTTCACATTTGATTTTTAAAAATCCTACTATAACATTTAAACACTCACCAAATTATTTCTGAATGCCGAAATAATTTGTCATTCATCCATAAGTATACAAAACTGATTTTAAAGTTTTACTTTAATATGTGCTCACTACCTTGTGTCTCCATAGAATCTAAAGAGATGCTATATTAATGTTAATGTTAGTTTATAAAAAGCTCAGATGATAAAACCCCTAATAAAACATTTACTTGAAATAACTTTTTTAGGAAGTTTGTCAGGATCTAAAATTGACAACTTCTATGGAATTAGTCTCCTTGTGGGAGACCATGCAAAATTAACAAACATAAAATGCTGCAATAGAGCCAGTTTTCTATCTTAAACTTAAAAAAAAAACCCACAGCTTGCATATTCAATTCTAAAGAATTGTAGTTTAAAAAGGAAAAGCATTTCTGTTAGCGCTCTTAAATGCTTTTCTCCAGCTAAAATATGGCTGAACCAATTTGAATCCAATTTTGTAATTAAAAATTTCTCCTTCTCTGTGAACATATAGTAATGTTTCATCCAAAAGCAGATTATTACAACCAAATTATAAACCCCTGAAAAAGAAGGGGGGCATTGTAAATGGAAGCACCCACACAACCTTAAGTACAATATAGCAGAACAAACAGCACAGCTCTAATGACAGTGATCCTGCCTGCCGGAGCTGTGTTCATGCAAATGACAATTTAGTACAGATGTGGCACACATTTGCATGGTTAATGGCTTCATTTTTTGTCCTTTTCTACTCCTCTATACTATGATCAGCTGTTACGCTTAACATTTCAAATTCTATGTGCTGTTCCTGACATTAGGGGAAACAGAAGGCTGGTAGTTTCCTTGTCAGAGATTTAACTAAAACATGCACATATACAAACAAGCAGGAGGTGTCAGAGGGCTGTGTGCTGGGGGAGAGGGGCTCGTGCCCGGCTGAGGCTTTCTGTTCATGAGATTGCTTTTCAAGAATAGAAATAAAATTTTATTTTTGGAATAAAATCAATTTATAATATCTGAAAAATCTCACTAGTTTCCCTGTTTCAACTACATATTCAGAATATTCCACATGTAGGTGCAAGTCATATAACAGAATCCTAGCTAGGTTCATGCACATCTCTCCCCATTCCATTGTAAAAACTGCTTCTCAATTCCTGGAAAAGACATGTTCTGTCTTTGGAAGAGTTGATGATAATAACTATGTAGAATACTGATAGTTCAGTTGAAAAAGGTAACTAATCCATACAGATTATTCTAGTGGTTAGACATTAGCTAATGCTATAATTTCCAATATAAAACAGCAAGCACCATCTTAAGTAATAGATATATTCTAGGCTAAGAAAAGGGGTAAGTAATCTAGTCTTTAGATGTGTTTAAGGAATATATTACACAAACACACACACATATAAAAATTTTATTCCATGGTGAACAAAATTATTGTTTAAAAATATGACACTGTAATAAAATGTATTAATTTTAAGGAATTGTAGGAGAGTTTTCCATTTTCTTTTATATTTCAGTCTGAGGAGGACATTTCACATTTTCTCATGACTCTCTAAATTTCAAAATTCTATCCATCAACCCTGAACAAAAGGAAACCCCTATTCTCACTTCAATATTTTCTTGGCTGGTTTCTTTTTTCTACATTTGCTTCTTTCCTCTCCCCATTACCTCCCATTCTAGCACACGAGATACCATTTCCCACTTTCTAAAGATCTTGCCTTCAAAGTTCCTTCTCTTACTTGTTAGATCTCTTGCTTTTCTCGAAGTTTCTCCTGGTTCTCTTTCAGACAGCTTCATCTGTAACTTCTCAAATAAATAAATACATAAGTAAATAATTATTTCCTTTTTAAGCCCATCTGCAAATTGCCACATTTAAGCCATTAGCTCTCTTGTCTTTCTTTACTAAATCTTGGAATCAACAATAGGTCCAGTTGTGTACTGAGACAATGGTATAATATTTGATATACTGCAGCCTGCTATCAAGCTCAAAAACAGTGTAAATAACCTCAGCCAAATTTCAAATTTTATAAATGTATATTAAGTATATTCCAATGTGCTAGGCTTTATTGCTATACAAAGAGATTTTGCCAATTCTTATTAAGATTTATAAATGTAAGAATGAAATTAGCAATTAAGGAAGAACTTCTCAGAAGCAAAATTATGCTGGCCAACTACAGAGACCATGGGAACTTAAAGCTATGAAGATAAAGCAAGCAGCCCACATTCAGGGATATAGCTATGAAAATTTCTGTGCAAATGGGAAGATGGAATGGACTCTTGAGATGCTGAAAACTAATTAAAAGCTAGTGATAGATTTAATATGTAATATGTTGAAAGATGGATTACTGTTGGATAATCAGAATGTCTATTTCTGTACATGAAGTATGTATATGAATATATATACTCAACAATAGAGATATGGACTATAGGACCAGTAAAACCAGAAAAAATATAAAAACAAAAGTCTAGATACTCATGAGTCAGATTTGAATGGGTAATATAAATTTTGAGTCAAATGCATCAAGAAGCAGGAAAAAGTGAAGTAAACAAGATAATCTAGACAGATAGTATATAGTGAAGAGTATGTGAGAATCTCAGGTATCATCAAATGTGGAGAGAGAGAATCCAAAGAAAGAGGAGCTGAAGAAGAAAACTACTAATAAAAGTGTGGTCTGGAAGTAAGAGAATTAGCAGAAAGTACCATGATGAAAGCCTCAGGTGGTGGGGCAGCCATCTCTTGTTACTTAGAGCATCCTCTGGTGGTGTTATGTCAGTTTCTTCTAGACAACCTTGGCTTGTACTTGGTCATATGGCCCAAGATTGACCACGTGAAGTAAGAGTGACTTGTTCAAAATGGACACTTTAAATTGAGGTCTGGACTTTTGTCAGAAGTATTGAGAAATAAGAGCAGTCTTTGTAGCACATCGCTGGCATTTAAGTTGCGGGTTTTTGGCACTACCTTTTTATCCCTTGGTGATACCTTAGAAGAGAATAAGCCATGTTAGAAAACTGATCAACTGATCAATTTGTAACAGGCCAGATTCCAAGGTCATCGTTTAAGTAAGTAACTGAAGCTAGAGACACTTCTGCATTTTTCATTTAGGCTTAACTTCCCCTCCCCTCCCCTTTCCTCTCCTCTCCTTTCTTCTTTCTCCATCTCCCTCTCTTCCTGACTGTCTGCCCTCCTGACTTCCTTCCTGTCTCTCTCTTTTTTCTTTTGCTAGGTTGAGTCAGTTTTTCAAATTTGCGATGAAAATATTAGCCTCGCTAGCATATTGAGGCCTGCATGAAGCCGTTTACAAAGGAAGGTTTGATTTCCTCTGCCAAACACTCAGAAAAACTAAATATAAGATATTTATATTAAGATAATATTAATTATAATGATTAATTAATTATATCAATACTAAGATAATATTACACTATGGAGATTGGTTGTTATACAAAGTACTCATGTCATTTGTGCTTTGAAAGAATGGTTTTATCATTAGGAAGATTTGGGCAAAAGAAGGTCTAATAGGGTTGATATGAGTTTCTTTTCCACGAAAAGAAAAAACGTAGTTATCAAATAAAAAGTGCTTTGCCTATCTCTTTAGTGAGTATTAGAGCCATAATCAAACGTTAAAGAGAATAAAATGCTTTATGTATTTAAAAATTAATTACTGTTTGGACTAAATGACAATGACAACAAATATTTCAAAGCAATACTTTCTAGATTGCATGAAGCCTTAAAGGTTGCAACATGATTTCATAATATTAACATGTTTTATTACATTTCTTAATAAATCCGTGAGATTAGCAAACATTAAGTAATTTATTTTATTTTATTTATTATTATTTTTTTTTGAAGTTGTGGCCGGGGCTGGGTTTGAACCCACCACCTGCAGTATATGGGGCTGGCGCCCTACTCTTTGAGCCACAGGTGCCGCCCCAAACATTAAGTAATTTAGACCCAAATTAAAAATGGAAAAGAATGGACTTAGGTGCTGAATAATTATTTTTTACATGATTGTAATATAGTAGATCAATATTCTTTCTCTCTTCTCTCCTCCTGTACAACACACACACTCAAAATTGTACTTACAAATCTTTATTTAGTGTAAGTATTAAACATTCCGAATTTGAAAAAGTAAGCCTACCTCCTGCCAGTGTCAATATTCAGATATTTGCCAAAGTATGACTTTTACTTTGTATTTTTCTCATGTCTATGACTGGTTAATACACTTCAGACTAGATATTTAGTGTGTTTTTTTTTTGTTTACCTACTTAGTTTCTAGAGTTTACTCAGCTGGTTCACTTCTGCATGGAAAAGAGTAAGTGGAAGTAAAATTATCTTTTGGCCTTAAGAAAGAAAATAACATTAATTAAAAAGATTTTTGTGATGACTTTACATAAGAATTGAAGTGTATGATAATTCTGTTTTTAATCTCTTGAGGGAACTTCATTCTGTTTTCCATAGTTGCTTCATAATTTTACATTCCTATCAATAGCATACAAGGGTTCCAATTTCTCAACATCCTTGACAACACTTCTTTTTTTTATTTTAATTGACTTAGAGGGTACAAGTGAAGTTGTGTTACGTGGATATGTTGGATAAACCCATGGAAATGTGTTTTAGAGTACCCATCATCCAAATATGTACATCCTAACAGATAGGTTCTCTTTCCTCCCCTCATCTTCTCCCCCAGACTCTTTTTGAGTCTCCAGTGTCTATCATTCCACTGTGTACAACCAAACCTACCTACCCATGGCTTATAAGAGAATACATGGTATTTGATTTTCCATTCCTGAATTACTTAATTTAGGATAATGATTTCCAGTTCTATCCAGGTGTGTTCCCTTCCTTTTTTGTACCAGAATAGTATCACACACACATTTATGTATATGTGATATGTACGTGTATATCATATTTTCTTTATTCACTCATTGGTTGATGGACACTTGGGTTGATGCCATACTTTTGTGTTTGTGCATTGTGTTCTGAAAAACATGTGGGTATAGTTATATTTATGTTATAATAATTATTTTTCACCTTTGGATAGATGTCCAGTAGTGGGATTGCTTGATTGAATGGAAGATCTACTATTTGTTCTTTTAGAAATCTTCATACTGTTTTCTGTAGAATTTATATTCTTTTATATTCTCATCAACCATGTTTATGAGCTCTCTTTTCACCTAAGTCAATCAATACCACATCAATATATGTTATTACTTGACTTTTCTATAATGACCATTCAGACACGGGTAAAATGGTATATCATTGTTTAAATTTTCCTTTTTCTGATGATTAGTAACATTGGCATTTTTTCATATCATTTTTGGCATTTTTTGTGTATCTTCTTTTGAAAAGTGCCAGTTCTTGTTGTTTGTCCACTCTTTAATGGGTTGTTTGTTCTTTTCTTGTTGTTTTCCTTGTATGTTTAAGTTCTTTGCAGATTTTAGATTTTAATCTTTTATTAGATGCACAATGTGTAAATATTTTCTCTGTTTACTCTTTCAATTTTTTCTTTTGCTGTGCAGAAGCTTTTTTTTTTTTTCCTTTTGAGACAGAGTCTCACTTTGTCACCCTTGTTACAGTGCCGTGGTATCATAGCTCATAGCAACCTCAAACTCCTGGGCTTAAGCAGTTCTCTTGCATCAGCCTTCCCAGTAGTTGGTACTACAGATGTCTGTCACAACGCCTGGCTATTTATGGAGATGGGGTCTGGCTGAAGCTGGTCTTGAACCTGTGAGCTCAGGCAATTCACCCACTTTGGCCTCCCAAGTGCTGGGATTACAGGTGTGAGCCACCACATTTGGCCCTGTGAAAAAGCTCTTTAGTGTAATTAATCCCCTTTTTTCTTATTTTGTTTTTGTTGCTTGCGCTTTTTGATGTTTTCGTCATGAATTCTTTGCCTAGACCAATTTCCAAAAGAGTTTTCCCTAAGATTTCTTCTAGTATTTTTAAAACTTCAGGTCCTACATTGTCTTTAATCCATCCTGAGTGATTTTTGTGTGCAAAGAGAGATAGGGGTTTAGTTTCATCTCTGCATATGGCAATCAATTTTTCTCATCACCATTTATTACTTAGGGTATCATTTCCAATGTCTGACATAATTTGCAAAGATGATTAGTAATGTGCTTTCTGGAGGAAGGATAGAAGAATTAAGAATTTTTTTACAGATTTAATATCACCACTTATGATGTGTTTGGGATTTCTATTTTTTCTTGATTCAAGCTGAGAAAGTTGTATGTTTCCAAGACTATTCATTTTCTCTATATTTTCTAGTTTTGGGGTAAAGAGATAATCATGATAGTTTAAGATATAATCTTTTGAATTTCTGTAGTATCTGTTGTAATGTCTTCTTTTTCATTTTTGATTGTGATTATTTGAGTCCTTGCTCTTCTTTTCCTTGTTAATCTGGCTAGGGGACTATTACTTTTGTTTATCTTTTCCTAGAATGAACTATTTTGTTGATGTTTTATAACTTGCTGTGGGTTTAATTTTACTTAGTTGTACTTTGATCTTTGATATTTCTTTTCTTCTATTAGTTTTGGGTTTTATTTTTGTTCCTTTTTCTAGTTCTTTCAATTGGGACATGAGATTATTAATTTATCATCTTTCTACTTTTTGATATAAGTATCTAGTGCCATAAACTTTCCTATTAGCACTGCTTTTTATGTATTGCATGCAATGTAGTTTTGATATATTGTGTTTTCATTTTTCTATGTCATAAAAATTTTGTAATTTCCATTTTGATTGTATTATTAATCCAGATACCATTCAAGGGCATATTTTAAAATTTATCTGTATTTATATAGTTTTGAGAGTTCCTTTGGAATTGATTTCTAGTATTTCACTGCTACTTTAAGTTTATAAAGTTTTGTCATGTGGCCTAAAATATAGTCTACTTTGGAAAATTTTCTTTATTCTTATAAGAAAAATGTATATTCTGTAGTTGATGGGTAGAATGTTCTTTAAATGCTTGTTAAGTGTATTTGTTCTAGAGTTTAGTTTAAGGTCATTATTTCTTTGTTGATTTATTTCCTCAGTCACCTGTTTGCTGCTGTCAGTGGATCTCTGAAATCCCCCATATGGATTTACTGGAATTACAATAAAATTATAGTAGATAAAAAGTTCTGTTTCTAAATTTTATATAATTCTAAGTTAAACATGGAGACGAAATGAACTAGAATAGCTAAAACAATTTTGATGGAGTATAAGGTAAAGGGGATTATTCTATCCAATCTTAGGACTTGTTATAAAGCTATAGTCACCAAGACAATGTAGTGTTGGAGAAAAGAGAGAAACACAGATACCTGAAACAACACAGGGAAGCCGGATATAGAACAATGTAATCATGGTCAGTTGAAGGACAACAAAACTGCAAATGGAGAAATGAGAGCTTTTCATTATATGTATACTTTTGTATAATATACAATATAACATAATAATATAAGATGCAATATATTTTTGTAATATATACAAAAAGTATACTTTTTTTTTTTTTTTGTAGAGACAGTGTCTTACTTTATCACCCTTGTTGAGTGCCGGGGCATCACAGAGCTTACAGCAACCTCCAACTCCTGGGCTTAGGCGATTCTCTTGCCTCATCCTCCTGAGTAGCTGGGACTACAGGCACCCACCACAATGCCCAGCTATTCAAAAAGTATACTTTTATAAATATTATACAAAATTATATATCATAAAACATAAGTCTAGATGAAAGACATAAACAAAATATCTAGAAGAAAATCTCAGGGAATTGGGTTTGGCAAAAGGCTCTTAGAAGAATTATGCTAAGGGAAAATAGAGCTGTATTGGAATCATCAAGGTAGATAATTTTTGCTTCCTCTAAAGACGAGTAAGAGGTGGGCATATTGGCTCATGTCTGCACTCAATCCCAGCACTTCAGGAGGCCAAGGCAGGAAGATCACTTGAGGTCAGGAGATGGAGACCAGCCTATTGAGATCCCATCTCTACAAAAAAAGTTTCAGCAAGGCATGGTGGTGTGTGACTATAGTCCTAGATACTCAGTAGACTGAGGCAGGAGGTTGCCAGTTCCCAGGAGTTCAAGGATACAGTAAGCTGGGATCATGCCACTACACTCCAGCCTGTGCAACAAAGACTCTGTCTTCAAAAAAAATACACACACACATACGTACATATATAGTACACATGCACATACATATATATGTATATAAAGAATTATCTAAATTACTAAATAAGAAACACAGTGATCCAGTTTAAAATGGGCAAAATATTTGAACAGGTATTTCACTAAGGAAGATATAAAGATAGAAAATGAATATATAAAAAGATGATCTGGGCTAAGTGCAGTGAGAGTCTGAGGTTACAGTGAGGTATGATTGTGCCACTGCACTTCAATCTGGGTGACAGAGTCAGACCGTGTCTCTAAAAAGTATATACGATACTTAATGACTAAAACATCATTGAAAGAGCAGATTTTAGAACAAAGTTTTGTCAACAACTCTTAGTCTCTAGAAATACACTGCAGTATTCAGCTTCATTGCTCAAAATCTGGAATATACTTAACTTCAGAATTATGCCACAATCAGGAAACTGCTCCCATGACTAAGGGAAAGTCTTCAAATCAAGCGGCCACTAAATACAGTTCCATATTGCTCCTGACATACTTCAACAGAAGGGATGCCTTGCACCTTACATCTCTTTCCACTCTGCACAATTCCAAATTCAAATAATACATGAGAACATATGATATATAACAGCTAAATCAAATCTGGAATCTATGCTGTAAGAGAATCTGAAATAATTTTTAATTTCTTAGCATCCATAATATAGGAGCATACAATAAAAAGATGTTGAATATTGAGTGAGCCATCTATGGTATCATTACACATGCAAAGCATTAAAGATGGTGCCTTAGCATAGACAAATTTTAACATATTTAGAATTCGTGTTAATATTTATTGCTATTATTATTGTTTGTACACTTAAAAATTTAAATCCATCTTCCTCATACTCAGATGACTTAAGAAAACAAGGGAAAAGATTTAATAGAATGAGCAATATTTGATGGCACAATAAAATGATGAAAGTTACGGCATGCCTTAAAATGATTAAGATTAGTGGCATTAGAATGCTCCAAACACAAAGAAATTATAAATACTTGTGGTGGTGGATACCCCAATTAACCTGATTTGATTATTACATTGTATGCCTGTGTCAAAACATTACATGAACCCTTATAAATACATGCAACTATTATGTACCCATAATAATTAATAATTAAAAATGCATAGGAGAAAACCACGTTAATACTATGTATATGCCTAAATTATGCTTGTACATTAATATAAATTTTTAAAACAGAAGAAAATTAAGATAGGTTCACTATATCCCTGACCTTATTATATCTGGAATATTAAAATATTCAAGGTTATTTAGTGGACATTTGTCATTTGTTTAAATCCACCTGAAACGGAACTGTAAATAGTTGAAATGAATATCTCAGAATGTGCATTTTCCTGAAGCTGATACCTACTCTCCACTCTTATTTTCTTTGATTCATTGCATTCTCTTCTACTCCTGTCTTAGACTTTTCCACTCAATTTCTTTACTTGATTTCCTTTACTCTTCATCTTGCTTTTCATGATTTCCTTGCTTTTTTTTTCTTTTATTAAATCATAGATGTGTACTTGCTTTTTGTTTTTCTGTTTTTTCTGTATTTGTATTACCAGGACAGTTGGGAAATATCCTGCTAGTTTTATAGCATTACCTTGTTAACAATAAAATTGACGGGGAGAGACACCTCCCCAACTCTGAGGACGGTCATAGGCAACAGTGAAAAATAATCATGAGGAGGAATTAACAGAAAAACTCTGGCAATATGAATAACCAGAGTAGGTCAACTCCCCCAAGGAATGACAAGGTAGATGAAGCACAAGATTCCTTGCAGAAGCAAATGGCTGAGATGTCAGAAGTTGAATTCAGAGTCTGGATAGCAACTAAGATCAGTGCAATGGAGGAAAGGATGGAATTAGAACTTCAAGCAGTAATCCAAAAGATGACCCAAAAGATGTCTCAAGAACTGAACGAGTTCAAAGAGAAAATGACCAAAGATATTGACTCATTGAGACAAGAAGTTGTAGCCCTCAAAGATCTGAGAAATACAGTGGAATCCCTCA
>CAUYRH010166186.1:0-12334 GCA_963574655.1 Perodicticus potto | reverse complement strand
ATTCTTATGAATGTATAGGTGATTATTTATTTCATAATAGCATTGAGTACATTGGATACTTTTTTTCCATTCTTGAGATACTTTACTAAGAAGAATATGTTCCAGCTCCATCCAGGTAAACATAAAAGATGTGAAGTCTCCATCTTTTTATGGCTGCATAGTATTCCATAGCATACGTAGACCACAATTTGTTAATCTGTTCATGGGTCGATTGGCACTTGGGCTGTTTCATGTCTTGGCAATTATGAATTGGGCTGCAGTAAACATTCTGGTGCAAATGTCTTTGTTGCAAAATGATTTTTTATTATCTGGGTATATACCTAGTAGAAGAATTGCAGGATCAAACAGTAGGTCTGCTTTTAGTTCCTTGAGTATTCTCCAAACTTCTTTCCAATAGGGTCATATTAGCTTGTATTCCCACCAGCAGTGAAGTGTTCCCTTCTCTCTGCATCCAAAATAAATGGTTTTTAAATAGATAAAACACTATTTGTGTTTTCTCTTTGAGGTGGATCTTTTAATAAAGGCAGGTTGTCAGACCTCTTTGTATCCACAGTATTTCGCTTATGCTTTCAAATGTTTTGTTATTGATAATTGAGCTGAAAATCTTTTTCTTTGGCAGAGGTGGGAGGGTCCCGGGGGCAGGACGACATATGGAACCTCATATGGACAAAACCAGAGGTACTCTGGCTGATTACACCTATAACAACTAAGTCTTTGTAAATAGGTAAAATCCTTTAAAACAGTGATTATCTCCCTGTGTGCATAATTTTTTTTAATCTACTTGATATTCAGAAAGAATCAAGAAACAGGCCGTTTAGTACTAAAGATCAGAAATTTTTCCAAGGTGACTTCTGATGTTCAAGCAACTCCAACCCTGAAAGAGAAGAAGAATCAGGCTACCAGAGAAGTTAAGAACTGAAACGGATCTTAATATAATCTAGTGGCCATTATCAAAAGAACGAAAATTACTTTCCCAACAGTACTAGTTACTTTCCCAGTTTATAAGTAAGTACGCAAGAAAATAGTCTCTTGAGCTTCTAGCTCCAAGTCCAGAGCTTTGTTCCACAAGACCACGCAGTCCTGTAAACAACGTTTGCCCTCTCTCCAAACACTTCCTCTCCTTGACTATTTTAGTTCCCAGCAGAAGGAACAATTTCCAAATAGCGCTTAAATGACCACAGGGCATAACTCAGTGTTTGGCTTGCAGGGAAAACTATGAAACACGTGCTTTCACTCTGCTCACCAATCACCGACTAAAGAAGAGAAAGGAAGTGGGACTCTCAGCGCGCAACTTCTGGACGGAGAAGGAATGTCCTGTCTGAGGCTCCGTAGGTGCTAGGTGGCCGTGGCTACGTTCCTCTCCCTACCCCTTCCACGTCAGCTGAGGACTCTGCACCGCCGGCGCTTCTGCTACCGCAGGTTGGAGCGGGAGTGAAGGGTTCCGCGGTTGCCCCAACCGCTGCCCCTCGGAGCCTGGTAGCGGGCCACAAGCCCCCAGTCCTGGAGGCCTGGTGAGTCGGGCAGAATCGCAGCAGCCGGCTCTCTAGCGGGAAGATGCACAAGGGGAGCGACTAGGCCGCTCGCGTCGGGGCCTGGCGAAGGGGAACGGGTGTGGTGGGGTGCGGGCTGGGGAGCTGTGGGCCGGACGCCCCATCTGGGCCTACGTACTGGGCGGGGGTCTTCGCCCTCCCAAGATCCCGGGGGCTTTGCCCTTTCGGCCTTGAATCTGCTTTGCTGGAGGAAGGGGAGAGGAAAAGGAGTGCGGTGAGGTGGAGCTGCAGGGCGCTGGTGAAGGGAGCCTCGGACGTAAGGTCAGGACCGGCAAATGACTGGGAGAAAGCAACTTAAGGTTTTCTCAAGAGTATGCACACACAGGTCTTTTAAGCAGTTTAGAATGTGTTAATTTAAAGATCACTGTTCCCTAACATTGCAGGGTGGGGTTTGGCGATTGTCATTGTTCTATGGGCATTAATTCTCTTGTACAACCTTCTGTAACCCTGGGGCGGGGGAGGTGGATAGGGGAGTGAAAGTTAATATATCTTAAACTGGAGCTAAAAAGTGTGTTTTCTATTAGATTTATTTTTATGGGACAGTATAGATTGGCCTGCCCTTTGTAATACTTTTAAGATAAACACTATAATTACTGGCTTGTGGGTTTAAAAAGACACTTGTAATGATATCTCTGTATTTATTTTTCTAGATTTTCTGGCATCTATCATTCCTAAATCTTGTGTCAAGGGTTGGTTATAACTGGGAACCATGACGGCTGCTGAGAACGTGTGCTATACGCTAATTAATGTGCCAATGGATTCAGAACCACCATCTGAAATTAGCTTAAAAAATGATCTAGGTAAACTTTGATAATATTTTGAGGATGAAATGAAAAAAGAAGAAAAAATTAAAATAAACTCGTTTATGTTTCATTTTCCTTTATAGTAAGAAATGCTTAATTTTTGTCTAAATATGTTTTTCAAGGATCTTGTCAATAAACCTTTTGTCATATTAAAAAAATTTAACTGCTTTTCCATATTGACTTTGGAAATTGGATAACGTCTCAGTTTAGCTTCGTGAGGCTAAAGTTTAGTTGTTGGTCCTCAAAACAACATAATTGCTTGTGCAGTTCAATGTATTAATTGTAGTTTGCTGTTTTCTATAGGTAACAGGTTGAGAATATGTTAATTGCATTAATTGGAATATGTTCTATTGTGCACTTCATGTTTCATAGCTTCTAAAATCAAAAGAATGTTTATTGTATTTCTGAATTTTAAAAGTGTGTACTGTGTCTCCTTTTTGTGAATGATTCTATCAGGGAAAAAAAAAGGCTTTAATAATGCACTGCCCAAAGTAATGATTCTTGTTTTAATTGAACTACTAAAAATAAATATAGCTTAAATTTATAGTCTATTTTAAACAGAGTGAAAATTGTACTTAAAAGATTAAGTGAATGCAGTAATTTTTAGAAGATAGTTTGCAGTTTGAAAAGAGACAATGTTTTACTTGCCTATTCCCACGTCTTTTTTTTTTTTTTTGAAACAGAGTATTACTCTATCACCCAGGTTAGAATGCTGTGGTGTCAGCCACAGAAGTTTGAGGTTGCAGTGTGCAATGATGACTATAGCACAGATGATAGAGCAAGAACTCTGTTTAAAAAAAAAAAAAGCGGCTTGGCGCCTGTGGCTCAACAGGCTAAGGCGCCAGCCAAGTACACCTGAGCTGGCAGTTCGAATCCAGCCCAGGCCCGCCAAACAACAATGACGGCTGCAACCAAAAAATGGCCAGGCGTTGTGGTGGGCGCCTGTAGTCCCAGCTACTTGGGAGGTGGAGGCAAGAGACTCTTTTGAGCCCAAGAATTGGAGGTTGCTGTGAGCTGTGATGCCACAGCACTCTATCCAGGATGACAGCTTGAAGCTCTGTCTCAAAAAAAAAAAAAAATAAATAAAAAAGCAAGAGATGAGAAAAAAGTTCTAACTAATTTCCAATTTCAAATAACAACTTTTTGTTTGGTTAGCTATTGAGTTTGTTATCTGTTCACTTTATGTTTAATAACTGGATTTGAACTCTGATGACTGTACTTTCTGTGGAGTAGGAGCTAGTATACTTTGGTGAATTGAGTTAATATTTGAAATTTTCCATATTTTTGATAGTATTCACAGAAGAAAAAAATTCTGGAAATTTTGAAGATGGGGAAAGAAGTAATTGAATTGTTCAAATAAATGGAAATTGTGGTGGGGGAGCTTAAAATATAAATGGTACTCTTTTCTATAAGTTTGCTATTAAACATTTTAAACTTTCAAAAAAATTTTGTTTGAAATCCATGATTATTTGGTATGCCTATAGATCCCTGAAGTCTACATTAACTCAGTTATTTAGGGAGGGACCAGAAGTCTAATCCAGTTCCTTTATATTAAATGTAAATCTTCTTCAAAGACTTGCTGATAATAAAGTAAGAAAGTATGTTTTATCTTGTTAATTGCTTTTAAAATTATATGAGGAATTTTCTTTGAAAATAATTGTTCTTTTTTTAAAAAAAATTTGAATCAGAAAAAGGAGATGTGAAGTCAAAGACTGAAGCTTTGAAGAAAGTAATCATTATGATTCTAAATGGTGAAAAGCTTCCTGGACTTCTGATGACCATCATTCGTTTTGTGCTACCTCTTCAGGATCACACCATCAAAAAATTACTTCTGGTATTTTGGGAAATTGTTCCCAAAACAACTCCAGATGGGAGACTTTTGCATGAAATGATTCTTGTATGTGATGCATATAGAAAGGTAAACCAAATAATAATTATTTCTGCATATTGCTTTGATTTTAAATAATTATAAAATTTGGTTAATTTTTAAAAGTAGTTCTTCGATGACCTGTAAATTGCAGATATTTGGAATTGAAGTTGTAAGAAGTTATCGTAAAAAGTTTTATTGTTTTTCTTTTCAAACATTTTCTATATATTTTATGTAGGTGCGTTATTAATAAATAGTGACACATATAAGACAGTGATGAGATAGGTAAAAATGGCTTTAATCAACAGGAATCTGATGGGAATTGTCTGATAATCTAGGTCATTTGCTCAAACTTAATTTGATTTTTTTCCATTGGAAACTTTGCATTTAAAAATTGTTTTTTGTGAAAAGCTGAAACTCAGCATTTCATATTTAAATTTTTGTGTCAGGATCTTCAACATCCTAATGAATTTATTCGAGGATCTACTCTTCGTTTTCTTTGCAAATTGAAAGAAGCAGAATTGCTAGAACCTTTAATGCCAGCCATCCGTGCTTGTTTGGAGCATCGACACAGCTATGTTAGAAGAAATGCTGTTTTGGCCATTTATACTATCTATAGGTAAATAGCGATACTCCTTTGTCTTGGTTCTGTAAGAACTGTTTAATCTTTTAGGGTACAGGTTCCAAAGTGATTGGTTGCCGACTGTGTATAGTTTGCAGGCATATTTTGTTTAGCCAGCACAGTATTTTTTCCTTATCATCATTCAATTGTTAACATTAAGAAGTCTGGCACCTCAGGCCCTCCTTTCTCCATAGCAACAACCTGCTAAAATTGAATGGCAGTAGCCCCCTTTAAATTCAGTTTGTTCTCAACTGTATTGCTGTATTTACTTGCTTAGACTCTATTAGCTTTGAGGTTTTTTTTTATCTTATTTTAGAACTCTTTTTTTGAAATGTGGATTTTGTCTTTTTAGCCTTAGAGGCTTTGAAGAGGGAACTTTTTTAATGACAAGTAATACAGTTCTCAGCTGATTCCTAATGTTCTTAAAAAGCTGAAGACTTTAGACTTTAAAAAGCAATTCAAAGAATCATTTGGATGAAGCCATCATGCTTGGTTTTTGTAATCACAGGTGTCAGTCATTTAGAAGTAGAATGTAATTTTTATAAGAATCTTTGTACTTTAATATATTACTTGATTGAGATATATTTTCGCAGTTGTCTTACTATTAGATTTTATCAGTTAAGGAAATGGTATTCTGATTAATAATGTAGTTAAGTTCTTTGAATATTACTGTATAGACGACACAAATTTCAGTATTTAAACTATAGTGCACACACAGAAACTATGATGTTTAATTATAAGACAGTTTGAAATTTGAACACTGGCTATATAGTGATATTAAGGAGTTATTTAAGGTATGATAATGGAATTATGATAAATTTTAAGAGTAAAAAGTCCTTTTTTTTTTTGAGACGGAGTCTTACTTTGTTCCCCTTGGTAGAGTACCGTGGCAAA
This sequence comes from Perodicticus potto, assembly GCA_963574655.1. Taxonomy (NCBI): domain Eukaryota; kingdom Metazoa; phylum Chordata; class Mammalia; order Primates; family Lorisidae; genus Perodicticus; species Perodicticus potto. Next base: position 6,598 of record CAUYRH010166186.1, on the reverse strand, counting down.
CAGCTCACAGCAAACTCAAACTCTTGGGCTCAAGTGATTCTCTTGCCTCAGCCTCCCAAGTACAGGTGCCCACCACAACACCTAGCTATTTTTTAGAGACCAGGTCTCGCTCTGGCTCAAGCTGGTCTCAAACCTATGAGCTCAGACAATCCTTGGCCTCCCAGAATGCTAGGATTACAGTCCTGAGCCACTGCACCCAGCCAGCATAAAGTCCTTAATGTTAGAGAAGCATGCTGATATATTTACAGAAGTAATAGGTGTAGGATTTGCTTCAAAATAAAATGAAAGGAGAGGAAGTGGGCAAGTATATAGGTGAAACAAAACGAGACAGGAATTAATAATTGTTGAAATTAGGTGATGGTTTTTATTCAGCTAGTGTTCATTATTCTCTGCACTATAATATTTTAAAATTTCCAAAATAAGTAGTAAGTAAAGCAATGTATTGCTCAATTAATAAAATTCAAAAGACGACATTTTTTTCTCTGTTAATTCTTAATGTATTGATATTATAGTTCTAAAGTGCCTGAAAGACAGTTATTAGAGATGTCATTTAATAGATAGCATGTTGAATAAATCAGCTTTTTCCAATTTGAACTAGAAAATACATAATTTGATGACTGAATAGATGAAGGTGTAACCTTATGATTCCTTCCCCCAATTTTAATTGATTTAAAGTTTCAAAACCTAGGATAATCATTTGTGTTATAAAGTTTGATTAAACTTAATTTTTATATTGTCCAGAGTGTTACTAAAATAGCAAAGTACGTTTTTGTTAAATATGGATGTTACCTGTTTTGTTTGAAGAAATTTTGAGCATCTTATACCTGATGCCCCTGAACTGATACATGATTTTCTGGTGAATGAGAAGGATGCAAGTTGCAAAAGGAATGCATTTATGATGCTAATTCATGCAGATCAGGTGAAGTACTTTTTAAAAAATATTTTACGACTGTATTTAAATGAATTACATAGGCCTAATTATGTTTTTAGTCAACTTTGTTTATAGTACATGTGGCTTATGTACGTATTTTTATATTTTTAGATTTGAGGACTTAATTTGTATAAAAATACCTTTTTTTTTAACCCTTCTCTAAAATTTTACTTATGTTAAGTTCTTTCCTTTTAAGTATGCATCAAAAAAGCATTTTATACAGCCATCTTATAGATTCAGAAAATTGAAAATATTCTGGCTGTATTCTGTGGTACTCTACTTTGGGGTTTTGACTAATTTTCCTTATATTGATATAGATGTAAAAATATTTAATAGAGAAGAGTAGTAGCTTTACATACAGTCTGCCCTTAATCATTGTATGTGTGGCTTAATAATGATCCACAAGTAGATATGTTCAAATACATGTGTATCCTTATTAGGCTCTTTGTACTTCTTAAGTGGATATCAATTCTACATCTGGCTCTGCTGGTGGTTAAAGTATATGGATCTGCTTTTGGTTAGCAGTTACTTTATACACCTTGATGGCATCTAATCTTGAAATTTTGCTGTTTAGTATTTATCATAAAAATGTGGGGAATAGTATATATGAAGACTGATAGAATCCATCCATTCTTCTGAAATCTAGATACTTTCATTCTATTTTCCATGTCTTCTTTTAATGGGTTTTATTTTCTCCATTTTTCTTACTGTGGTAAAACATGCATTATGTAAAATTTACCATTAGCCATTTATAGTATACAGTTCAATGTATTGAATATACTCATAAGGTAGAAACATCACCACGATCCATCTCCGTAACTTTTTTTATAATGTAGAATGGAAACTTTATACCTTTTACGCCCCTGGCAAATCACCATTCTAGTTTGTCTTTATGAGTTTTGATTGTTCTTACTACTTCATATAAATAGAATCTTACAGTATTTGTCCTTTTGTGACTGCCTTATTTCACTTAGCATAATGTCTTCAAGGTTCGTCCATGTTCTACCCTGTATTATTCAGCCAGCCTTTTTAAGGCTGTATAATAATCCATTGTAAGAATACACCATGTTTTGTTTATTCATTTCTCCATTGATGGACACTTGGGTTGCTTTTGACTATTGCAGATAATGCTGCTGTGAACATGAGTGCACAAATAGCCTGTTAAAGGCCGTGGCCTTGCTTTCAGTTTTTTTGGATATATATCCAGAAGTGGAATTGCTGGATCATATGAAATTCTGTTTTTAACTTTTTGAGTAACTGCCATATGTTTTCCATATGTGCACTTTCCAGCAGTGCACAAAGGTTCTGATTTCTGTATATCCTTGTCAACACTTGTTATTTTCTCATGTTTTGATAGTAGCCATCCTAATTGGTGTGAGGTGATAGTAGATACTGTCATCTTACTGACATTATGAGAAAACAGCTTATATGGACCACAATGTTTTATCTTCTTACAGAATTGCTTTTGATATTATACTATTTACCTACATTAAGGTACATAATCAGAAATAGTTTAGTCAAATTTACAGATACTTTTACTGGGGAGTTGTTGAGACCATAATTCTCTATATCACTGTTCCACATATGGAGTCCCATAGATTTTTATGTTTCAGTAATAGAAATGACTATGCATCTAAGGAACTGGTTTGTTTTGATTGTATGGATACCCTGAATTATGTAAAATATTTTTCTTTTTGATTTAGTTACTAGAAAATCAGACCCCAGATTTGTGGCTCATTCTTAGAAAATGTATTTGACTTTATATATTAATTTCATTCTTATTTTCTTCATTTTTTTCCTCTAGTTAATTTCTCTTTGCCCTAAGATTTTCCTGTTTGTTTCATATTTCATTGTAATTTGTGTGGGGGTTTTTTTGTTGTTTTTTTTTTTTAAGACAGTCTTACTATGTTGCCCTTGGTAGAGTTCAATGGTATCACAGCTCACAGCAATGTCAAACTCCTGGGCTTAAGCAGTTCTCTTGCCTCAGCCTCCCAGGTAGCTGGGACTATAGGCAACTGCCAAACACCCTGCTATTTTTTTTTTTTTTTTGAGACAGAGCCTCAAGCTGTCACCCTGGATAGAGTGCTGTGGCATCACAGCTCACAGCAACCTCTAATTCCTGGGCTCAAGCGAGTCTCTCGCCTCCGCCTCCCAAGTAGCTGGGACTACAAGCGCCCACCACAATGCCCGGCCATTTTTTGGTTGCAGCCGTCATTGTTGTTTGGCGGGCCCGGGCTGAATTTGAACCCGCCAGCTTAGGTGTACGTGGCTGGCGCCTTAGCCCGTTGAGCCACAGGCGCCGAGCCCACCCTGCTATTTTTTGTTGCAGTTGTTATTGTTGTTTAGCTGACCCAGGCTGGGTTCGAACCCGCCAGCCTTGGTATGTGTGGCTGGCACCATAACTGTGCTATGTGCGCTGAACCTTGTGTGGTTTTTTTTAAGTTGCATTAAGTCCTCGCACTAAATGAAGTGGAATATGATAAATACATTCTTATTATTTTAGGATCGAGCTTTGGATTACCTAAGTACTTGTATTGACCAAGTTCAGACATTTGGAGACATTCTACAGTTGGTTATTGTTGAACTAATTTATAAGGTAAGAATGATAACCTGTTACGATTAAAGTATATGTATCTGCTTTGGTTAGCAGTTACTCTGAACAAAATAAATTCAGCATTTTAAGATAAGGTATGTTGGGATACTACTTTGTTGCTAGGGTAATATATTTTAATAGTAGAAATATTTTACTATATGGCCTACTAAAGCTTTTTTCTTTTTCTCTTTCCTTTGGTTCATTGTGTTTTCCAAGTAGAGTACCAAGCTTTTATCCTTTGTAAACCTCTGTAAAGAATTCTATTTAGCCTTGGAATAAAATTCAAGATCTTCTTGTATATCCAGATGACTTTAGAAATCTAAAAACAAACAAAAAAGCCTTAAATACTTTTTGTAAAAGAGAATACAGAAACTTAAAATATATTAACATGACAATGCAAGTCATTGATAGGAAGTGTAAAACCAGCAAAAAAAATTTGCATTTTATTTATTTTATTATTTATTTATTGTGTGTGTTGTGTGTGGGGGGGTTTGATTTTTTTTTTTTTTTTTTTTTTTTTGGAGACAGAGTCTCACTTATTAACCCTCAGTAGAGTGCTGTGGCATCACAGCTCACAGCAACCTCCAAACTCCTTGGGCTTAGGTGATTCTCTTGCTTCAGCCTCCCGAGTAGCTGGACTACAGGCACCCGCCACAACGCCTGGCTATTTTTTTGTTGCAGTTTTGCCAGGACTGGATTTGAACCCACCACCCTCAGTATATGAGGCCAGTGCCCTACCCACTGAGCCTTAGGTGCCGCCCCCCAAAATTTTGTATTTTAAAATGAAGTACTTTATTGGCAACACTTTAACTTGACATATTTTTTGAAAGAGTTGATCACATCTTAATGTTCTAATAAAATAAAAGGTGCAGTAAGATCCAACTTCGCTGTTAATCCCATTGGAGGCCTACAAAAATATAGATTAGGAATAATTTTATTAAATAGAATGATATGGGCCAGACGTAGCTCATGCCTATAATCCCAACACTTTGAGAGGCCAAGGCAGGAGGATCACTTGAGCAGAGGAGTTTAGGACCAACCTGGTCAACATAATGAGATACCCTCTGACACTCCCCCCGACCCCCCCAGTAAATAGCCAGATGTGGTGGCACACTTCTATGGTCTTAGTCCTAGCTACTCATAGTCTTATGGTCTTAGTCCTAGAGGTTGAGGTGGGGGTGGGATCACTTGAGCCTAGGAATTCAATGTTGCAGTGAGCTTTGCCCTCCAGCCTGAGCAACAAAGTGAGACCCTATCAGTAAAAAGTGGATGGATAGGTGGGTGAATAGATAGATAGATACGATAGATACGATAGATACGTACACATGTACATATATATATAGATGTGGACAAAATGCATATGGCAGACACTGCTAACTGATTATTGCTGTCTTTGCTTCTGTGTCAAAGGGGCTCCTTTCAACATAGCGTTCCAATCGTTCGGAATTGGTATTTAAGATGAAACCATGATTATAAATATATAGTTCCTTCTAATTCACATTTATGGTTTAGGGGGTATCACTGAGCTTCACAAAAATAGGAGTTCTCTTTAACTAGTGACTTTTTTGGGGGGGTCCAGGTTATAGTAAGAGGGAATAGCTTTTTAAGTCATGCTTAAGTAATAGAAATTTGACAATATGTATTTTAGGAAAATCTAATATGAATACTACAAAAGAGAAAAAAATAAGGGATATTTTGTTTCAAAAGTAAAGGTATTGGGATGCATTTAGAACAGAACAGAAATTTTTTGTTTCCTCTCCAGTATCACATATAGTCCCAAATAATAGGAACTAATACTTGAGAAAAAAGTATTATCTATCTTGCTTAAAGAAATGGTATTTTCCTTTTATGAGCTGTTAAGATCTATGTCATCTATCATGTTTTCCTTTTTGACATAGCATCCACAATTAAAATTTAGGACCAAATGTATTATCTTATCATAGTACCCATATTATTGTTCTGAGTTAATGTGTTCTTTTGTTACTGTATGTTTTTTTTTATATAGGATGCATATCTTTTATTATAAACCTTCTGAATACCTTTTGTGAAGCAGTGATAATCTAAATTAGGATAGCATGCATAAAGAAAGTAACTGTAACAATTATTTGAAATAAAATTGTTTCTTTCTGAAATTATGTTATCTCACCCCATGTCAGCCAACATATTCATAAATTCTTATAAGACTATGCTCAGCTTTCGAATTAAGAAAACTAGCATCCCGTAAGTTGACATCTATGAAAAAGTTCCATTTGAAAGCAAGTGTCCCTGGACTATTTGAAATCTAAATGCTTTCTTCTCCAGGTCTGCCATGCTAATCCATCAGAAAGAGCTCGTTTCATTCGCTGCATCTATAACTTACTACAGTCATCTAGCCCTGCTGTAAAATACGAAGCTGCTGGGACATTAGTGACTCTCTCTAGTGCACCAACTGCAATCAAGGTACTTACCGCATGTTTCTTTGGGGAAAGATTAGATGATAGATTTGCAGTCTTATCACTTATGATTTAGTGACATTTCTGTTTACGTTGTGGTTACATGGCACAGAGATTAAAAACTAAAAATTTTATAAAATGTTTTGATTCCTTACATAGTCCAACTTTCCTTTTTTTCCTTTCTGCTTTCATACACGTACGTGTAGAGAAGGAAAGAGAAAAAGTAACAGTACAGTTGACCCTGGAACAACATGGTTAGGTCTGCTTATACATGGATTTTCTTCTGCCTCTATCACCTTTGAGTTAGTAAGACTTACCCTTTCTCTTCCTACTCCCCCTCAGCCTCCTCAATGTAAAGAGGATGAGGATGAAGAACTTATGATGGTCCATGTCCATTTAATGAACAGTGAATATATTTTCTCTTCCTTAAGATTTTGGCAACAACATTTTCTTTTATCTAGCTTACTTTCTTTTAAGAATACAGTATATAGGCTCTGCGCATGTGGCTCAACGGGCTAAGGCGCCAGCCACGTACACCTGTGTTGTATGTGTTCTTGATGCCACAAACTCAGCATTGAACATTACTTCTTAAAATGCTGAGACGTCCAAGGAGCCAGAAAGCCTGGTCCCTACCACCTGTGA
>CAUYRH010166178.1:0-26592 GCA_963574655.1 Perodicticus potto | reverse complement strand
TTTTCACATAGTAAATGAGAAAATATCATGAATGTTACATTAATCAGGTGGATAAAAATATCTCCGATTGTATGGGAAGCCTGCACACTGTACTCCAAGCTTGAATCATTGTACACAGTTATGACTCAATAAAAAATAATTAAAAAAAAATAAAAAAATAAAATGACAAAAAAATTTGGTCTACCAAGGAATCTGGCTTGATAGCTAAACACTCTAGGCCACAACAGTAACATAGTTTACATACATACACCTTAGGGCACTTCACCTCAATCTCTTAAAATAAGTCAATGTGAACCAAAAAAGCATTACTAGCTGTGCTTCCATGCCTAAAGTATCACAGTATCACACTTAGATGTAGAAAGAAATCTTATCTTTCCTTTAAAGTATTATTACATGCCATATAGAATTTTTAAACATTAAAAACAACAAAAAAAATACTTGAAAATGCATTATCAGAGGGAATGAAGTATTGAACATGTGTACAAGTAATTTGTCAGGGAAAGCTTAGTCGACTTCTTCCATGTGTGAAGTGTCTTCATCTCCTTCCAGAGGTGGCCTCTCTTCAGTTACAGCAGCATTGGTGTCATCAACAGTAGGGTCATCTTCATCAAGACCAAGACCAAGTTTGATCATCCTGCAGATCCTGTTAGCATGTGTCTGGGGATCTTCCAGACTGAAGCCAGAAGACAGGAGTGCAGTTTGACAAAGCATGATGACCAGATCCTTCACTGACTTGTCGTTCTTGTCAGCCTCTGCCTTTTGCCTTAAGGTCTCCATGATGGAATGGTCAGGATTTATCTCCAAGTGTTTCTTTGCTGCCATGTAACCCATTGTGGAGTTGTCTCTCAGGGCTTGAGCTTCCATGATTCTTTCCATATTTGCTGTCCATCCGTGTGTACTTGTGACAATACAGCATGGGGATGTCAACAATCAGTTTGACACAACCACCTTTTCAACTTTTTTCTCCAAGATAACTTTCATGTTTTTGCAGAGGTTTTCAAACTTTGTTTTTTTCTCTGCCTGTTTCTTTTTCTCCTCTTCATCTTCTGGAAGTTCCAAGCCCTCTTTGGTGAGTGACACTAAAGTTTTCCCCTCAAATTCTTTGAGCTGTTGGACACAGTACTCATCAATTGGCTCGATCATATATATCAGTTCTAAGCCATGCTTCCGAAGACATTCCACGAAGGCTGAGTTAGCTACCTGGTCCTTGGTCTCACCTGTGGTATAGTAGATATGTTTCTGGTTTTCCTTCATTCTTATGCAGTAGCCCTTGAAAGAAACCATCTCATCACCTGTAATTGCCTACTTCCTAAATTCTGTTATGATAAACTATTGAATCTGTATGCAGTTTGTTTTGAGGAGCTAATGTGTTATGTGACATATTATAAACACCAAATTGCAAGAGGTATGTTGCAAATTTTCCCCTTGAATTGACATGACTTCTAGCATAATGTTTTGCTAGAAAGGAAATATACTCTGGGTGATTCTGAGTTAGACAACGTTCTCAGACACCTGCCATCTTTCCATGGCATCAACTTAATTTTATTAATAGTAGCTGTTCTGGAAAGGTAGGTTTCTGTGCTTCTCAGATTAACATGTACCTCTACTCAAGTTCCCTATATTATAGAAAAAAAGAAATTTGTCTCTGATAAATTTTCTGGGTCCTCTTAGGTAATAGGAGCGAATCCAATAAAATAACAAACAACTTCTTTTATTAGGATAGAATATCACAAGAGTTGAAGCATTTCCACATGCAAGGAATAATTTCATGCTTTCAAACATCTGTGAAACTGGTGATATTTTTGTGACTCTATATGAAAAACAAATTCAAAGCTTTTTAATTTCATAATATGTCAGCCAATTAAATTTTCAAACTCATCCTAGAAAAAGTGCTATATACGCTGAATTTCACTATGGGCACCTTCAACAAACCCTCCTTGGGCATGATTGTGGTGATGTTAGGAAATGAAGTACATAGCACTTTTTCTAGGACGAGTTTGCAAACTTAATCGTCCATTCTCCTACAAGGGGATACAAATGTTTGTGTTATGTGGATACTCCGTATAATACTTAACAGGGATTTTAGAGTACCTGCCATCATATTATAGAGTATATAGTGTTTGCCATACCCATAGATCTTACCCCCCACACACACCCTTCCCCGTTCTTGGTTTCCAAAGTTCTTTACATCTTTTGTGCCCACGTCTGTCCATCATTCAGCTCCCAAGTATTAGTGAGTACACATGGAGTTTGCTTTGCATTCCTGAAATATTTTGCTTAGAATAATGGTCTCTAGTTCCATCTAAGTTGCTGCAAAAACAAACAAACAAAAAACTATATTATTTCATTTTGTTTATAGCCGAATAGTACTCCATGGTATATATTAACACCACGGAGTACCACATTTTCATATCCACTCATGAATTGATGGACAATTAGGTTGATTTCATATCTTTGCATTTGTGAAATGTGTTGCAATAAACATTTGAGGTCTTTTTGACATCATGACTTCTTTTCCTTAGTTTAGGAAAGATACCCAGTAGTGACTTTAGGAATTAGATGGTAAGTCTACATTTTTTCTTTGAGGACTCTCCATGTTCTTTTCCCAAGAGGGTGTACTAATGTGCAGTCCCACCAGCAGTTTGCAAGTGCTCTTTTCTCTCTACATCAATGCCAGTGTCTACCACCTTTTGACATTTTATAATACTCGTTCTGACAGAGGTCAGATAGAATCTCGCTGTGGTTTTCATTTGCATTTCCCTAATGATTAAGTGATATTCAATCATTTTTCATGTGTTTGTTGGCCATTTGTCTCTCTTCTTTTGAAAAATTTGTGTTCATATCTTTTGAACTCATTTTAATGTTCTTTTTTTGATTTGTGTGTGTTCAGTGTAAACTTTAGGTATAAGCTGTTTATCAGATGTACAGTTTAAAAATATTATCTCTCATTAAGTAGACTGATTATTTCCTTTGCTGTGCACAATTTTCTTTTTTTTCCTTTTTAAGTCAGAGTCTCACTCTCTCGCCCTGGGTAAAGTGCCATGTTGTCATTCATAGATCACAGCAATCTCAAACTCTTGGCCTCAAGTGATCCTCCTGCCTCTACTTCCTGAGTAGCTAGAACTACAGGCACCCACAATGATGCCCAGTTAATTTTTTATTTCTATTTTTAGTAGAGATGGAGACTCGCTCTTGCTCAAGCTGGTCTTCAACTCCTGATTTCAAGAAATCCACTTGCCTTGACCTCGTAGAGTGCTAGGATTACAGGTGTGAGCCACTGTGCCCAGCATCCCTCTTAATTTAGTTAAATCCCATTTATTCATTTCTGTTATTTCTGTCTTTGGATGGGGAGAAATAGTCATAAATTCTTTAACTAGGACAGGGATGTCCAGCCTGCAGCCCAAAGGGCTCCATGGGGGAATTCTGAGGCCTGTTATCCTTACCTGTGGTGTTGGATAATACAAAAAGTATGCATGGACTTTTTTTTGCTCATCAGTTGTTGTTGGTGTTTGTGTATTTAATGTGTGGCCAAAGGCAACTCTTATTCTTGTGGCAGAGAAGTAAAAAGTTGGATGCCTCTGATTCTAGGCCAAGGTCTTCCTCCAGAATTTTTATGGCTTCATGCCTTGCATTTAAATTTTTAATCCATGTTGAATTTAGTTTTGTATATGGCAAGCAACAGGATTCCTGTTTCATTCTTCTCAATGTTTCATATTATCCAGTTTTTCCAGTACCATTTATTGAATAGCTACCTTTCCCCGGTGTATGTTGTTGTCTGTTTTGTCAAGTACCAAGTGGTCAAAGGCACATGGTTTTATTTCTGTTTTTTTTTTTCTTGTTCCATTGGTCTATGTCTCTGGTTTTATATGAGTACCATGCCTGTCTGATTAGTATAGGCTTGTAGTATATTTTGAAGTCAGGTAATGTGATGCCACCTAACTTGTTCATTTATTTTTAAGATTGCTTTGACTATTTGGGCTCTTTTTTTTCCAGATCTGTGAAATAGTATATTGGTTGTTCAGTGAGGGTAGTGCTGAATGTATATGTCACTGTGTGTTGTATGGACATTTAACAATGTTGATTCTACAAAACTATAAGCATGAGGTGTGTCATTTCTAATTTCTGTCACCAGTGTTTTATGGTACACCATATAGGGATCTTTCACCTGCTCGGTTAAGTATATTCCTAGGTATTTTATTTTCTTTGTAGCTATTGTTAAGTGTTATTGCAATTTTGATATTTCTCTCAGCTTGACTATTATTGCTATATAGAAATTCTATTTATTTGTGTACATTGATTTTGTAACCTGAGACTTTGCTAAATTTATTTATCAATTTTAAGAGTCTTATAGTAGAGTCTTTGAGGTTTTCTGCCAATAGATACGATATCATGGGGTCAGCTATTAGGAATAGTTTGATCTTCTATTTCCAGTGGATGGCCTTTGTTCATTTATTTTTCCTGGTTTCTCTGGCTAAGAATTCCAGTACTAGTAATATTGAATAGATGTGATGACAGTGGAAACATTGTTTTGTTCCAATTATTAAGGGGGAATGTGTTCAACTTTACCCCATTCAGTATGACGTTTCCTGTGGCTTTGTTACATATAGCTTTTATAATTACAAGGTGTGTTTCTTCTATACGTAGTTTGTTAAGGGTTTTTATCATGAAAGGGTGTTGGATTATATTGAATACTTTTTATGCATCCATCAAGATATTACTGGATCTTTGTTTTTGCTTCTTTTTAGGTGGTGAATCACATTTACTGATTTGTGTGAAACATCCTTGCATCCAGGGAATGAAACCCGCTTGATCATGGTGAATTATTTCTTCTGTGTGCTGTTAAATTTGGTAAGCTAATATTTATTGAAGATCTGTGCATCTGTATGTATAAATTTATTTGTCTGTAGTTTGTTTCTTTGTTATATTTCTATCTCTGACTTTGAACTTTCAAAGCTCAGATCATGCCAAAAACAATAATGGCTAATGTTTTCACCATATTCACATTTCAATTCCTTTTAACACACTATCTAAAAGTTGGATCTATGAAAGGCTTAAGGTAGATGTTGACATAATAGACCAATCCCTAAATCTGAATAATAGTTAAACTCAGATGCTGAAAATAAGTTGTAAACAACATCAAGTTAATCATTTGAAGACATCACTATTAAGTTAATAGCTTCAAACATTGATATTTAGTAAATGCTATTTAGGCAAGGTATATTTTTCAATGAAACACTGAAGAGGATGTACATAGAGATTTTTAATGGTCTAAATTTTAGTGCAATCATTTGCTTCAACGGACCTCCTGATATTGCCAGAATCACCCAGGATTAACTGAATCAACATCACAAAAAGTCACTTCCAACTCTTCACCTTTTGTAGCCATCAGAGCGAGCTATCTTTCCTGTACTATTTCAGTGTTCTTAACATCTCAGATTTGAGGATTGTAAGACTTCAAAATGACTCCTCTCCTGATTTGGGTTCTATTCCTGGACTACATTATAGATGTTCTTTTGCTTCCAGAGACTATAGATTGCTGAAGAAATCCTGCCCTAATTTGCTCATCTTTCTACCCAACCCCCATTAACTGCCTCTAATTTAATAGAGCCTGTTACAAACACTACTCAGGTTTAGCTTGATAATCAAGACTCAGAGAATTATGTTACACTGCCCTGCCCTTTTCTTCTCATTTGTTCTCCTTTGTGTATCAGGAGTATGTGCAGCCTACTATTTATTTTAAAATTTGCTAAAACTAAATATCACTCAAATAATGATGTAAACCACATACAGTCTCATTTTTGCTCAGTCTTTCCCTTCCTGGAGTAAACCAGTTTTCCTGCTCGATTCACCACAAAATAGTAAAATGTAAACTCCTATTTGTCAAAATATCCTTTATTTACACCCTCTCCAACATCCCAATGTCCTTTCCACATTTCAGTCTGCATATGCTGTTTCCTCTCCTCACAGAACCCTGCTTCTAAAATTCATGTATAAACTTCCATTTAATATTTATCTTGTCTCATATATATCCTTTATCACCCTTTTTAGAAATCTCCTTCCTTAAAGTTTCTATCACATTTTCTTATTTTATGTCTTTTTTTAAAAAAGATCTGAAAAATCTCCACATAGAATGCCCAAAATATTAATCTGCACTGATCTATACTTTTTTTTTTTTTAAGGGGAAGAGGTGGGAGCTTCCTCACTAGTCTGTTAATGGTGTAGAAGTTCTCTCTCTCCGAAGTCTGGCACTGGGTTTTTCGGGGCTCTCCTTCGGTCCAGCTCCTACCGCCCCCTTCCCGAGCCTTGCTCCCCTTCAGTGTGTGGGAAGGTGGCTTCTGCCTTATCTCTGCCCACAGAGGAGTCCCAGAGAGACCAGGCATCCCGCCGCGTGGAGATAAGAAATCAGGGATCAGACAAGCTCTGAGGCGCTCAAAACTGCCCCCGCCGCCGGGCCGAGGGTGTCTTGCTGACAAGTCCGCTTTGGTGCCCTGTGGTGAGACTGATTTGTTGGTGGCACATGAGTCCCCAAGTGACCAGGCGAGAGTGGGACAGGTGTCCGTCCAGGGGGGCCGGCTGGAGAGAGTGGAGCCCGAGTGCCCCTAGTTTTACCGGAGCAGGTGCAAACGCTCTGGCTCCTCCAGGTGACCACCTGGCTCGTGCTCCCTACATGGGTGGCCATGGTGGCAGTGGTGGTGGTGGTGGTTATGTTCCTTAGGCTCCCCATGGAGAGGGATGGTGCAACGGGAGTCCCCACCCAGCGGGTCTCCCCAGTGAATGTCAAGTTCTCCCAAGCATCTCTCAGGGGGGTCCGTGTGAGGGTCCCAGTGGAAAGAGGGGTACCAGAAGTGCTCTCCACACAGATGGAACTGATGCCCATGAAGGGGGTCACCATGTGAGTCCTGTCCAGGCTGGGCTGTGAATGCCTGCCACGCCCACAGTCATGGGCATCGAGCCCCGGGGTGCACCTGGGGTGAGGAGTTTGCATGAGGCAGCTCCAAAGACCAGCAGATCTGGGGGGCCTCCGGAGGCGTGTCCTGGCCTTCCTTCCGCTCCTGCTTCACCTTCATCTCTGGCTCTGCTTGGGGTTCTTGTAGACCAGCTCATTCCTCACTTTTTTCAGCATCGGGGCTCCAGGTGCTCTTGGGGCCAAGCGCTCTCTCCACATGGAGGGTGATGGTCCTGGGCCAGCTGCTGGGTCTCTTTGCAGGCTGCGCCCCCTGGCGGCTGCGCCCGTCTCCGGCAGGTGCGCCTCCTTCCCTTGTGCTCATTGATGAGGTCTTCGCGGGACTCTTAAGTGGTCTCTCTCCCGCTCTTTGGATTTGTTTTTCTCAGGAGCCTGGGCGTTGGAATGACCTCTGATCTGTTCAGCGGAGCTGTGGTTACATCTGAGGGCGTTCACCGGGAGGCTGGTGCTGTTGACCGGTGGCTGGAGTGTCTTTTCTTGTTACCTTTATCATCAATGAATCTTGTTCATCTACACCCCTATCACGAGCTGCGGCGGACACGCTGTGCTCCAGCTCCCCTGGCTTCAGACCGGCCCTTTTTAGGTTTTCATTTTTGGTTTCATTTTTTTCTGTTGTTTTGTAAATTTTTGTTTCACTGCAGCAACTTTGCCCAGACATAGTCATGTTAGTTGAAGATTAATTTTCTACTTGATTCAGATTTAAGACACTAAAGTCTTTTCATTAAAACATTTTTATTAAAAATATTCAGTTGATTTAATGAACAAATTTTTATGAGAAAAATCAGTGAACTTTTTGAAAATTTGTATAAAACACTCAAATTTGTCTCATTAATGAAGGAAATCTTACATGGATGCAACCGTGATGAACCGAAAAAAATGGGCTTTCAGGAATGTCCATGTTCTCATCTCCAGAACATGTGAATATGTTAGGTCACACAAGAAAGGAGAATTAAGGATTCAGATGGAATATAGTCGTCTATCAGCTGACCAAAAATTAAGGACATTATCCTGGATGATCAGGGTGGGTCCAGTGTAATCTCTAAATTCTCAGAAGTAGAAGAGGAAGGCACACAACAGGGAACTGAAAAGATGGCTTTGTGAGGCACTGGACCAATGTTCATGACTTTGATATGGAGGAAGGTGACCAAGAGACTTTACATCTTCCATGCTCCTCCCAGCCAAGTGTCCCAAGAATGGAAAAATAAATATGCAATGTTCTCAATCCTAACGTGCACATTGTGAGGCTCTTCAGCATGCAACTTGGGTGGGCAGCACTTCTACAACCTGAACCTTACCTTCTTTTACAGGCTTACTATTCACCTCAGCTCAGATATCTGAGACCCTGACCTCAGGCCTCTTCTTTCCCGTCAAGTTGCTTTGGGCCATCATGGATCATTTCTCAGCTTCTATGGCGTTTTGTCATCCTCCCTACAGCTTGGAGGACCACTGCAAAAAAGGCTGTGGCTCAGAGACATGATGCTGTTCACAGCACCCAGCATAAGCAGGGGCTTCCTCATTTTATGTCGTATATAGTCTTTACCAGCATTTCAAATTAGCTTGTTGTTTGTACAGTTATTTTTTTTTCCCTACTCCTAAGAGAATGTAATTTCTTTGAGGTTTAGTGCATTTTCTACAGCATCACCAGTTTATATCTTAAGATAACTGTTCAAAGAAAAAAAATGAAGTAAACCTTTCAGGAGATATAGGCTGGTGCTCTGTTGCATGAGAACATAATATAATATTTCTCATTTTATCTTATATATTAGATAATATAAGACAATCCGTGTTCAAGATACTAAAAATACTAGCAATGTGTGTCGTAGAATATGGAAAGCTTATGAGAAATTATAATGTATACATGATGTTAATATGAAGATAGATTTAGAAGGTGACTTTTCTGTGTGAAAATAGCCCTTAGTAGTACTTTTCTCAGAGAGATGCATTTTCAGGGGAATGTAAGATACATCGCACAGAGACACTGTGCCCCTAATTTCTAATCTCTAGGCCAATGCAAATTTATGTTATTCATGTTCATTTGAATTTCCTTGCACAGAGACACATAATTCTCAACTGCTAGCTTTGAGAATCTATGAGGGACTAGAAAGCCTAAGCCTTTCTCCCTAACTTTATTTTTTCCACAAAATCCGCTCTGAGAGCACTGGAAAGTTATTAAACATTTTTGGATCTCTACTTCAGTCATGTCCAGGGGCCCTGCACATGGGATGAATAGCAGGTTCGTGCCTTGAAGATAAATCTTCCCTTATCTGTTCAATTAAAACTATTTATTATGCTGCTACTATGTGACAGATTGTGGCAAAAAGAGTTTTTATTGCAGTATCACTTAATTATGGTCATCTGTATAGCTCACTTAGTATGTCATCTATTATATGGCTGTAAAAATTTTGTAAGGTTCAGATACTATACAAAAATTTTTATTGTGAACATTTGACAGATTTCCACATCACAAGACTGTTTTCATATTCTAGTTCCTGAGACTAAGTGTAATTCATAAGATATTGCCAAATGAATAATTGATTATTTGGATACTTAAGTTTGATTCCTAGCTTTTAATATTATTATTGTTTATATTGAGACAGAGAACTGAGGCTTTTTCATTAAATATGTCCTAACAACCAAGTTGGAGTGTGAAGATGTTGTTTTCATAGTATTTATGAGATACTTAAGGTTATTTGGAGCCCTGATATAACATGCTTAGAAGCCAGACACCTGCAGAGTATAAAAACGTCTCTTATAAAGTTGAGGAAGAGAGGTGAAGAACCATTTCATTAAAGCATAGTTTTTATCCATTTTGAAGTGAGCTAGCATTTGTACTGGACTTTATGGCTATAATTTATGAGCCTCATATATATCTTACATAAGATTTGTTACAATCAACCCCCAGAAAGCTGAAATGCTTTTATAATTTGCTACACCAAAAGGAGCGACAAGATCCTGAAGGTCAAAGAGGGAACTGTTAACACTGTCTTTACGATTTCATTCACTAACAATAATGGCTAAGTTTACTGTTTTCCATTTGCTCAATATTGTTCCCAGAACTTTACTTTTCTGAAACGTGTAAGTTTCTTCTTATAAAGTAAGTTATATCATTATTCCCAGTGAGACATAAAGAATTTGAGCGGGGCACCTGTGGCTCAGTCAGTAGGGTGCCGGGCCCACATAACCCAGCCCCGCTGAACTGCAACAAAAATTAGCTGGACGTGGGACGGCACCTGTGGCTCAGTGAGTAGGGCGCCGGCCCTATATACTGGAGGTGGTGGGTTCAAATACAGCCCCGGCCAAAAACTGCCAGAAAAAAAAAAAAATAGCTGGGCGTTGTGGTGGGTGCCTGTAATCCCAGCTACTCTGGAGGCTGAGGCAAGAGAATCGCCTGAGCCCAGGAGTTGGGGGTTGCAGTGAGCTGTGTGACGCCACAGCACTCTACCAAGAGCAATAAAGTGAGACTCTGTCTCTACAAAAAAAAAAAAAAAGAAGAAGAATTTGAAAGATCTGAACGTGAACATTTGACATGGAAGAGTTATGATTTGCACACAAGCAGACTGACTTTGGAGACCATTATTTAATCATTGTTAGCTTCACAGCTGCTCCTTCTGAAATCCAGGTTGGGGTGTGGTGTAGACATATAATTGTGGAGGTTAAGAGGTGAAATGGTGTAAAAGAAAGGAGAATATGAGTAAGAATGTGAAAAACTAAAGAGGGAGAAACAACTCTACATTAATACTGAATTATTTGACTCAGGCTAAATTACAATTTGCCAGTCAAGTGTTTTATGACTCTATCATTCCAAATGACCTACAGGTACTCACAAAATCCAAATTTATTTTTTGTGTTTCTATTGCCTCATGGGCCAGCATAAATTATTAATATTTCCTAATTGTTGGTACTATAGGAAATTGTGAGATGTGTGGGACCCATGACCATGTCTCATGGATTTTCTGTTTTCCATAGTACCTAGCACAGTCATCACAGAAACCACTTTTCAAAGCTATGTAGTCACTGATTGGCTAAAAGGATTATTTGACACCAAATCAAGGAAATAAATTATTGCAAGAAGGAATGTTCCAGGAGCCAGAGATGGGAATAACAAACAAAAGGCTGGGCTGATAAGAGATTGTGAAAACTCAATGTCTTTCTAGAACGTCAAGTATATTGTAAAAATTGCGGCAGGAATGGTAAAGAAAGGTGAAACAAAGGTGGTCTAGTTAAACTTTAGGATTATATAGAACTCTGGTTTCTGATTCCACCAATTTTGTAAAAAGACATATAGCAATTCTTTATAATTTTTATTTCAAAATACTAGTGGGTGTAGATGTTCTTGTTATATGGATGAATTGTATACTGCTGAAGTCAGGACGTTTAGTGTGCATGTCACCAGAGTAATGGACATAGTACCCAACAGGTAAGATCTTACCCCTCACCTCCTCCTAGCATCCCCTGTATTAGTTTCCAATGTCTTTTATGCCACCTTATGACCATACATACCCATTGTTTAGCTCCCACTTATTGGTGACAACATATGGTATTTGTTTTTCAATTGCTGAGATAATAGCTTTCAGTTCCATCCAAGTTGCAGCAAAATACATTATTTCATTTCCTTTTTAGTGACTTAGTAGTATTTCATGGTGTGTATTCAATATGTACATGTATTTATGTGTATATTTATTTGTATACACACACATATATGTGTGTGTGTATGTGTGTATATATATATATAGAGAGAGAGAGAGAGGCGGGGGAGGGAGAGAGACACTATACTTTCTTTATCCACTTATCAATTGATGGGCAGTTAGCTTGAGGCCCTATCTTTGCTATTGTGAATTGCGTTGGCAGGTGTCAACAGGTGTCTTTTTTTTTTTTTTTTTTGCAGTTTTTGGCCAGGGCTGGGTTTGAACTGGCTACCTCCAGCATATGTGGTCGGCGCCCTACTCCTTTGAACCTCAGGCACCACTCCAGTACAGGTGTCTTTTTTACATAATCACTTTACCTTTGGATAAATCCCTGGCAATGGGATCACTGGGTTGAATGGTAAGTTTATTTTTAGTTCTTTGAGGAAACTCCATACTGTCTTTATACTTTACATTTTCCTGATAATTAATAATAGTGAACAGGTTTCCATATGTTTTTAGGCCATTTGTCTATATTCTTTTGAAAAAGATTTGTTCATATCTTTTGTCTATTTTTTAGTGATTTTTTTTCCAATTTTTTTGAGTTCTTTGTAGATTCTGAAAATTAGCCCTTAGTAGGATGGATAGTTTGAAAATATTTTCTCCCATTCAGTAGAAAGAATCTGTTGATTTTTCTGCTGTGCTGAAACTTTTTTAGTCCTATATAATTATTTTGCTATTGCCATATTGTCTATAAGTCTTAGTCATAAATGTTTTGCCTAGGCTGATGTCTATGGTTTTTTCCAGAATTATTACTGTTTGGAGTTTTACATTTAGGTCTTTAATTCATCATGATTTAATTTTTGAATGCAGCGAGAGACATGAATTTTGTTTCATTCTTTCACATGTAGCTATTAATGATCTCAGCACAATTTATGGAATATAGAACATCCTTTCCCCAAGGTATGTTTTTGTCTGCTTTGTCAAAAATCGGTGGGTCATAGCTACCTGGTTTTGTTTCTGGGTTCTGTATTCTTTTCTGTGGGTCTATGTTTTTGCCTTTGTATCAGGACCATACTACTTACTTTAGCCTCATAAAATAATTTGAAGTCAGTTAATATAATGTCTTAAGCATTGTTCTTTTTGTTTATAATTTCTTTGGTTATTTGGTCTATTTGGGGGGGTTTCATACAAGGCTTAATTATTTCTTTAATCTGTGAAAATAACATTGGTATTTTGATGAGAATTGCATTGAATTGCTTTGGGCAATATGGACATTTGAAAAATGTTGATTCTTGCTATCCATGAGCAAGGATTGTTTTTCCATTTATTTTTTATCATTTATCATTGCTTTTATCAGTGTTTTATGGTTCTCTGTCTAGAGATTTATCACCACCTTGATTCAATATATTCCTAGATACTTTATTTCCCTTCAAGCTGTAGCAAAGAATGCAGCTTTCTTGATTTGACTCTCAGCTTGACTGTTATTAGTATATTGAAATATTGGTGATGTATGTGTATGTTGATTTTGTAACTTGAGCTTTTGATAAATTTATTTATCAATTCAATTAATCTTTTGTTAGAATATCCAGGATTTTCTAGAAGTAGGAGTCTATCATTGGTAAGTTAGTTTGACCTCCTCTTTCCCAATTTTCATGCCCTTTATTTCTTTATCCTGACATAATATTCTGGCTAGGACTTCCAATATTATGTTGAAGAGAGCTTGTTACACTTACATTGTGTCAGTATTTAGGAGGAATCCTTTCAATATTTCCCCATTCAGTATGGGTTTTCCTGTGGGTTTGTCATATATTGTAGAGGACGCCAAGAGCCAGATGACCTCTGAGCAAGATGATTTGCAGCTGGGGGGCAAACCCTCGGGCAGTTTGTCCGCAGGTGCTCACTTGGGAGAAAGCGCCCGAGCCCATGGCGATCCTTAGGAACATAGTCATTGTCTAATACTTCCCTCAGCTGTCTTGTACTGTCTCAAGAAAAGGCTACTGCAGAGGTTGCTCGGGGCTACCCTGCAATCAATGTTAGCCTACCTCCTGCAAGCTTGTACTTCTAATCTGCATCATGCCTGGTTCCCTTCTGCGGTGATGGAGACCAGAGCCATAGGGGCTGAGACAATATATAGATCTTATTATTTTGAGGTATGTTCCTTCTATGCTTAATTTGTAAAGGTTTTTTTTTTTTCTTTTTTCCATGAAGATGTGCTGGAGTTTATGTGCATTTTTTTGCATCATTTGAAATGATTACATGGTCTTTGTTTTTATTTATGTTTATGTGGTGAGGCACATTTACTGATTTGCATTAAATATGTACCATGAATTGGATATTGTTACCGATTAGCATAAATCAGTGTAAATTTAATTTCTATAATTTAAAAAATATTTTATAAACCTACGCTCTGTGGGATAAATTACATTTGACCTAGACCATACAAAGCAGTCGGGCTCCCTGAAACTGTTAAATATTAATAAATTGGATAAATCAATAGATAATGAGACAATCACAAATGATAAAGTCTTTAAATACTTAATTAGTCATTAAAATTTTTATTTGACCCACACTTATAAACTTTAAGAAGGAATATTACTAGAATTCACAAAAGATCCTTACTAATTTCACTATTGCAGCATTTTCTAGATATCCTGTTGTTGAGCTGAGTATGTTTCCTATGAAGTTTTGATTCTACCAAAGTAAAGAAATGAGCCTATATGAGATGCAAGTACCCGAAAAGGTGAATTTTAGCCTGGTCCCTCACATCACTGAAAGATGAGGGATGAGGGAAAGAACATCAGAAAAGCTCCAAAAGAGTCAGCATTAGGTGTTATATCTCCTCTTTTCTATACCAGATGTCTGCGGTTGAAGCTGGTGTTTAAGAGGAACCTCCATTCTGTACAAAATTGTTAAATGTATACTGTGTGCTATTGCAAAACAACTCTCTAAATGCGATTACTCATCTCTCTTGCTTAATTCTTCAATAAAATGGTTACTAAGCTCTGATCACACAAATGGAAAGTAATTGATAGCAGCCAGAATACTTTCACTTTCTTCAATTAAAAAAAAAAATTACTTTGAACCATGTAGGGGCATACAGAGAGCAACATAAAAATATCATGTAAATATCACTCTGAATTAAATGCTAAAACAAATATATAGATATCTATGCATACTATAGATGTCATATGTAGCATAACATTCTATATAATTTTTAAAATATATGTGTATATAGGTATGTGTGTGTATATATATTCTTGCTATGTTTTTTTGGCTGCTACATAATATATAGAGATATATGCTACTATTATATATATATATATTCCTCATATATATTCATTTCAAAGGAAATGCCATACATTCATGAATTCTATAACCACCTTATATGCACAGCATCTGAAATTACATTAAAACATCAAAGGAATCAGCGAATATACTCTAGCTGTTTCTGCTGAAACCGAAATTGTAATGGCTTATGGATATAGACTTACCCTGTCAAGAGCTGCTTTCTCCAGTTCATTTTTGGCTACAGCTAATTTTTGTTCCAGATCAGTCAGCTGCTGGGCCTGTAAAATAAGAGAAAGGCAAATCCTTTCAGAAAATTCTATAATCTCCCCCTCTACTTTAAGCATCTGCCATTCATTGACAAAAAGAAAAGAAAAAAAGAAAAAGGAAGAAAAACGTTACCCTGTAAAATTCATTTAGATTTCAGGTTGAAAATACCACATTCCATAAGGATTCATCAGCGTGCAGAAAATGGTACTCCCTGGGTAAATATGCATTAAGTTCTGGACCTAAATATCTAATTTTAAAATCTAACTCAAGTCTTAAAAGTACTTGTAATTTAAAGCTATCTGTTATGTTTTGAATTCTTATAGCCTAAATTGAACTACCCACCCCACTACCCTGCCAAATCCAAATGTTGAAAACCTTACTGAGAAGAAACATTAAGAAAAGGACTTCAAGGGGTGGGGTATTTGGGGGAAAAAAACCCAGCTTGCTGAACCCTGAAGTCTGGAGGGCCCATAAGAAGGGGCAAGGGAGAAAGTGTGAAGTAACCTAGGTTACCAATGACTAATAAGAAAGAGCCCATTGATGACTGATGGAGAAAGGTGATACTGCCCAGAAGCGTAGATAGGAAGCGTAGATAGCGTCATCCAAGGAAAGACTCGCAGCCAATTTCAAATGGAGAATTTTATAGCCCCGGAGACCTCTGTCTCTGTCTCTCACTTTTTCTCCTTCAGAGAGTCACCCACTCCCAACTCTCTTTGAAGGTACTCTAAACTTTCTCTTTGTTTTTCCTAAATAAAATCTCTCTTTGTTACCTGGACACTTGTGTACATTATTTTTCTTTCTACCCACCTGCTTGTGCCGCTCCAGTTTTGATCTCAGTGTCCACTCTTTTTGCCATCCATTTTTGCAGTGCCTCAGTGTAACTTTCTAGCTCAGTGGAGTATTCAGACCAGGTTAACTGGGACGCCCAACCCCCAAATGCTTACTCCTCATGAAGTGACTAGATTTGGTGACAGGGTGCCATGGGGGTAATTAAGGTTAAATAAATTCCTAAGAGCAAGGCATTAATTCCAAAAGACCCATGTCCTACAAGCAGAGGAAGATACCAGAGATCTCTCTGCAATTGCAAAGCAGAAAAGCAGTGTGAGAACGTAGCAAGAAGCTACGTTTGTATTGTCAACAAGCCAAAAATAATCCTCACGAAAAATCACATTGGTGGGCACCTCAACATGGGACAGTTAGCAACCAGAACTATAAGAAAATAAGTGGAAACTGTTTAAGCCACCTAGTCTATAGTATTTTGTTATAGCAGCCAGCCTAATACACTAGTGTTCACTCTATTTCTATACATTTTATTGAGTTATACTCTTGTATACCACTCTATTCTACCTTATCTCTGTACCTTTACAGATGTCATATCCACGCACTTAAAAGAAAAGAGTAATGGCTTCAGATTTTGCCACTAAAATCCTGCCACTACCACTTTCTGGCTATGTGATTTGGGCAAGAGATTTACCTTTTCTAAACAAGAAATGATAATGGCTTATCCAACTATGCCACTAGAGCTCAAATAAGGAACAGGAAGACTTGGAAGTACCACTATCAGCTTACATAGAGCATTTGCACTGTTTTCTTTCATGACCGTCTTATTGCACTTTTCCATTCATCCTTTGATTAATCCCCACACTCTACTATTCTAGGGGCTGCATGTCAGGCCCTGGGACTTGTAGAGTGACTTAAAAAGAAGTCCTGCCCTTAAATGGCCTACAAACTTATTTCCTCACTTTGTTTATCCCCTCCAGCTGATTGTATACCTGTTGAGAACAAGAATCATCAAATGCCATTTATTTCAAATTTCTTTATAAATGCTACCATTTTATGATTATCAAAATGCATTCAATTGTGTCTTCATTTAACAAATGTCACTGAGCTTTTAATACAAATCAAAGCTACTCTCTGCACTGATGATGCGGTGTTGAAAAATAAAATCTTGTCCTTAAAGAGAGAGAATATACATACATAGAATCAGGTAGTGAGAGTTTCTGTCAAGACACTAAAGCTGAAAGAGAAAACTCAGAATGCAAGAGGTTATATCAACGACCCACATTTCAAATCTTCATCTCCCTTCTTGCCATTCACCTACACATCCTAAGTCAAGTGACAGAAGCTCTAGCTATGGGGAGGTAAAGTATATTTAACCTTTTCTTAAATTATTATTTGATTGTGCTCTTGCACATTATTTGGTCCATAGGATGTAAGCAATGCTTATGAAACCGGGCTTGTTCTCTGTCTCTTCTGCCATCACCATACAAGAATATACCAAGGTAACCAGCTAGAAGAAAGCTGGTCCTATTAAGTTCTTATAGACAAGCTCAGTATAGAGTCGAGGTACTGGGAGACAAAAAAACTGGTCAATCTATGCAGTTGCACATGAACCCAGACCAGATCACTGATTCACAGGAAATGCAAATGTGTATGCAATATATTAATAAATAATTATTGCTGTTAGCCTCGGAATTTGAGTTTTGTATCACAATACAAACTGCTATAGACTGGAATTAAACAAATAAAAACAAACACCTCTGTGGCAGTAAAGTTGAACAGAGACCTAAGTGACAAGAAAAAAAACAAATCATGTTGGGAATTTTTAAGGCTTTCTGATATAAATAAACAGTGATTTTGAGTTAATAGAAGGCCAGTGTGGGCAGTGCCTGTGGCTCAGTTAGTAGGGCGCCAAACCCTTATACCGAGGGTGGCGAGTTCAACCTCAGCCCTGGCCGAACTGCAAAAAAACAAACAAAAAAATTAGTCGGGTGTTATGGCGGGTGCCTGTAGTCCCAGATGCACGGGAGGCTGAGGCAAGAGAATCTCTTAAGCCCAAGAGTTGGAGGTCGCTGTGAGCTGTGATGCTACGCACTCTACCAAGGGCAATAAAGTTAGACTTTATCTCTACCAAAAAAAAAAAAAAAAAAGAAGGCCAGTGTACCTAGAGCACATTGAGCAAGGGACAAGTGGTAGAGATGAAAAATACAGAGGGGAAAAAAAGCATGGTGCTTTAGCTGTGACAGTATAGATTTTGTTTTAAATCACTGAATAAATAGAGGAAATGTAAGAGATTCCAAAATAATGTGAAATTTCATGTATTCCATTTATTAGAACACACCTTATCTGCTATAAATACATAGGACTGAGATAGGGAACCATCAGGACTGGCTTGATAGGAAGTCATGGGGTCTAAACCAGCAGCTTCGATAAAACAGGAGGTCATAGAGAAGCAGGCAAAACCAAGTAGAAGCAATAAGTCCCGGGAAAAACATGACCTCAAGTTACTTCAGTATTCATTATACCCTGCTTATAATGTATGAGCATTCTAAAAGAACTCAGACCGACCCCATAGCAGTTTACAGGTGGCACTCCACTTCAGGAGTTACCTAATGTCGTTTAAAAATGGAAAGGAACCCTTGGTTCCAGCACCTCCTAATAACCATTCCCAGAAATACGATGAATATTACTCCCTCTGTTTAACACAAAACTAAATAAAAAGTAAGACCCTGGAGGCTCACAAATACTACTCCCTGTTGCTCTGAGAGATAGCCACTGTTCCTCCTATGGGGAAGCGTCACCTCTGTCTCTTTGCTATTTCAATAAATTTAATTTTGCTTTATGTTCTTTCTTGCTTGCTTTTTTGTATTCTTTCCTGTGTGAAGACAAAAACTAACGTGGACCTAAGCTTTGGTGTCTGCTTTTCTGCATCAGAATTATTTATACAGGATGAAGCAGCCAAAAAGAATATGATGCTAGATAAAGTACCAATGAATCATTTTATGAAATGTTAGTTATTTATTAAATTTCAAAGTTCTAATTCATTGGTAACACATGAGGTTTGTGATTTAATATTTCTGTAATACTCACTGATGTAATTTAATTCCTTCCAAAATCCCCTTCCCTCTAAGTAAGAATATCCAGCTTTCTTCATTTTAATTTTTCTGCTGAATTTCACTGAGACTGATAGACTATATTAAGGAATAGATATTTTTATACCTTATCTTCTTCTAAAAAGCACTCGAGGCAATTTTCACCATAAAATAATACAACTTTAAAGACAACTAAAGCATAGCAGGTCTAGGAAAGCACATCTAGCAATTAAGTGTCATCAATAGGGTGTAAAGGTGGGGTAAGGGCAGCAGCAGCAGAAAGAGGCCCTGATAATGGGGCCGTAAACCTCTATCCACTGGCTAGGCTGAACAGTAAGTTTTACTCCCAAAGTTTTGGCATGAAATGTAAATGTTTTTGTCTCCCAAATTCTCATTATCAAACATCGTAAAAATTCCAGAGACAGAAAAAATACAGGGATTTCCGAGTAATTGTTTCTAAACTAAAATTCTACCAAACCGATTTTATAATTCAACTCAGCAAGACTTTGAGATAAGGAAAAACAAGTCCAAACTCTTAACACGAGTAATGCTTCGCGTGTACCTACCTGTGTGTGCACGCCTGTGGATCTGTGCGTTTTCCCCCCGAGATGTTGATGCCTGCATGAGAAATTCTGAAGAATGACTTGCCTCCTATTGCACATGCACAGACTCTGCTCTTTATCACTCATTTTAGACACATTGAAATGAAAGTGAGTGATAAACAGCTTAGACGCCAAGGTACAAGAGACTAGAACTTTGTACCTTATCACTGAGACTTCACAGTCACAGTGGCACACATAACTCTATTTAGAATGTCATGTTATTTCTAACCTTTCCAAAGGAGGAAAACTGAGACACGGCTTAATAAAATATTTTGTTCAATGTCACACATCTTGGAATAGATTTAGAATTTGAACCTAGGCAGTTAGGATCTATAGCTGGTAATCCTAATCATGAAAGATATGAATGTTTATTACTTATCACTAACAAATATACCTGTGTTCAATGTCACTTGCTCAAAATCTATTGATAAGCTATATGATTAAAAAAGGGTTAGAACGACGCTTAGAATATGGAAGGAATTTATTGCATTCACTGTTTTTTGTTTCTTGGTTTTTCTTTTAATCCAATAAAGATAATGAACTCCTAAAAGAGATTTTCTCAAGTACTGAGTATGCTGTACTTAGTAATTGGTTAAAGGATAATTATAGGGTTTATTTTTTATGTAAGATTCAGTTCATCTACTACTATATGTAATGTACATGTTCCTTGGTCAGCAGCATAAGTTATGGGTAAAACTTTAGAGATATAACACATACCACGATATCACTATCTTCCTATTTTTTGTATTAAATCATAGCTGTGTACATTACTGCA
The DNA here is from genome assembly GCA_963574655.1 of Perodicticus potto. Taxonomy (NCBI): domain Eukaryota; kingdom Metazoa; phylum Chordata; class Mammalia; order Primates; family Lorisidae; genus Perodicticus; species Perodicticus potto. Next base: position 6,199 of record CAUYRH010166178.1, on the reverse strand, counting down.
TTTATGGGGTACAATGTGCTGGTTTGATATACAATTTGAAATACTTTCATCAAACTGGTTAACCTAGCCTTCACCGCACTTTCTTAATTATTGTATTAAGACATTTATACGCTACACTTAGTAGATTTGACATGTACCCTTGTACAATGCACCATAGATTTGGTCTGATCGATTGTTCTCCGTCCACCCTTCCTTTCCCCTCCCCCTCCTCTTTCCCTTTCATCTTGGGCTGTAGTTGGGTTATAGCTTTCATATGGAAGCATGGGTGCTTATATATTGGTTTCATAGTAGGGCTGAGTACATTGGATACTTTTTCTTCCATCCTTGAGATACTTTACTAAGAATATGTTCCAGCTCCATCCATGTAAACATAAAAGAGGTAAAGTCTCCGTCTTTTGGTAAGGCATGGATGTGGAGAAAAGGAAACTATCTTCCTATCTTCCCTTTTTTAATCATATAGTTTATCAATACATTTTGAGCAAAATGAATTGAATACAGGTATATTGAATACATGTGACATTGAACACAGGTATATTTTTTAGTGATAAATAATAAACATTCATATCTTTCGTGATTAGGATTACCAGCTATAGATCCTAACTGCCTAGGTTCAAATTCCAAATCTGTTGTTTCTAAGATGTGTGACATTGAGAAGCCAAAGATCCCTCCTTGCTTCTTAGTCCCACACCAATAAAAGTATAAAATAGTAGTATCATGATTACCTTTTTCCATCAGTTTATTTAATACATTCTGATCTCAACATTTATATAATGACTTGGGAGAAATACTGAGAGATTTGTCCTTGAAGGACTAGTAAATGTAGAAAGGCTAAATTTAGATCTCAAATTATACATAAATAATTTAGGATTATACCTTGTTATTAAGGGCTATTGAAAGTAAATTTTAATTTATCAAAATTATGAAGTTTGATAAGTTTTTCTTTTGGAAAATAAGAACAGACATATATTTCTCAAAATTAAATTTGTACATAAGGTATATGATAGTGTTATCATCTGTATGTGTATGTTTGCATGTGGTATATTTACGACCACTTCCGTGAAATCTACTGTGCATAATTTTTTTTTTTGTATGTTCTTGACATTGATTCCCTTTCTCCCCCCCACCCAAGAATTCCTAGGTGCTGAAGTGAACTCACACATTTTAGGTAAGAAGACCAGGCTCAGTTTCAGAGATAAGGATGTAAGTTTTAAAGCAATCACTCCGGCTCACCTCTCTAGTCAAATGATTATGACTGAATTTAGGCACGCAATTAACTGCAGGCCAAAAATAAGAAGGTGTTTACTATTGACTTCTAGAATGAAAGTTGTCTCTCTCCTTCATCTACGTTAAAAGAAGGTAGGTATATCCTCTCTTTTTTATGGTGTAGTATAATGGTATATTGATCTAAACTCAAATACTCTGTTGTTAGAATAAAAGAGAACAGCAGGTGGCTAAAAATGTCTTTAGAAGAAAACAAAACAGAAAATAATAAATAAACATGTGACGTACTCTTGTGATTTGGAAATCTCATGAAATTTCAGTTAGGGTGTGCAAATAGTAACTGAAATTGTGTTAGTAACTGAAATTCAGTTAGTACATGTAAATATATGTTTTTCATTTTATATTTTCTTGGTTAAGTCTTTCAATGAGTGAGACACTTTCAGAGAGTGAGACAACAAAATTCTACTGGTGTTGTGCTTTAAATCTCAGAAATCTATCTTTATGGGTAAAAGCAGCAGTGTTTTGGTAGCTGTCAGAGGGAATATTTTAATCTAAGTATATTTATAACACCCCTTTGGCCTTTTTAAAGTTTCATCGAATGAAATATGTTCTCACATTTCTCCAGAACTTTTCATGCACATGCTGTTTCTGCCAAGAATTGTAAGACATGTTTTGTTACTCTATTCCCTCTTATCCAATCTCAGTCATCCTCAAATCCTAATTGAAATGTTAATTCTAGTAGAGATCCATTTTGAACTCTGAATATAATTGAGCTTCCCTTTTATATTGTTTTGTGGAATGTTATATTTTTATTCCTATTAACTCTACCAGTTATGATATTTAGAATTTAAAATGAATGGCATGGGTGGCACCTGTGGCTCAGTGAGTAGGGCGCCGGCCCCATATGCCGGAGGTGGCAGGTTCAAACCCAGCCCTGGCCAAAAACTGCAAAAAAAAAAAAAAAATAATAAAATGAATGGCATACTATGGACACAAACCTGGGAAATCTGACTTTTGCCTAAAAGCTGGGGCAGGAGGAGTTTCCTACTTGACAGTTTTCAGCAGTTAACACTCCCTAAGTGGCAGCATGGTGGAAGCTCCTACGCTGGCTTGTCACACTCCCATAGATTCAGCTAGGAAGGAAGCAATGAATCCAAATGTATTTGGACAGTTTTGACTCACACTGAAAACATAAGGGAGACCTACATGGTTTTGGCAGCCCACACACGTTTTCTGTCTGGAAGACACCAGATTGGGATGCCAAACAGTGAACAACATAAGTGGTGGGTGTTCCTGCCATTGTGGATCCAACTCTAAACTGTAACCACCTACTTTTATAGTCTACAGCTGTATGGAAAGAAGAGTTAGAGGCGCAAGAGGGAAAGACCCATGCCTCACTGGCACTGGGGATAGATAAGAAATGGCTTCAGGGCAGCCTCCTGCAGGATGAGAAGGTAGATGAAAAACAGCCTTATAACATCTCCTAACATGACTACCTGCCTGTCTATGTTCCATGGAGGTTCATGACACATGCCAGCAGGATTTGAGGAAACTAAGGGATGCTCTTTCTCTTCTGATCTATGTGAAGTCATGCAAGAGTATCTGGGGGTTTTGGCAAAGCCATTGTGCTACAATAGGTACATGCCATTTATTGCTGAATGACAGATAAGTTTAGGAGAAAGTGAAGAATGCTAGAAGATGGGCCAGGATAAAGGAAGCAACAGCTATTTACCAGCCGGTACAGCAGTGCTTTAGTAGTTGAACAATTTGTATGGCTGAATTAATACACACTGTTTAAATTTCATCCCCACCTATTACACTTGTCATTGATCAATTTATCTTTTTGCTTAATATCTCATTCCCTCATCAGTCAAGATGCTCATTCACAATAGGGATTTGTTTTGCTAATCACTGAATCAGTAATTATCAGAATAGTACCAGGTACACAGTGGCTGCTTTATTACTGGGTGAAAGAAAGAACAAGTAAATGAATTTGATGTAGATTCTGTACTCTAAACTAACAAATCAAATTTCTCATTTTCCTCTATAGTTGATTAATTTTTTATGTCTAGGCTTGTGTCTGAAAAGGCTCAGTCAGTATTGATTCACAAGAACTCCGTATCTACTTTAACATTTTGAAGATTTCACATCCTCCATTTAATAGCCCAAGGTTGTTCCTCTAACAGTCCTTTCAATCCATCATCTAAATCTATTTTCTCCAACAGTTAATTGACATAGCAAACGATGATGGCATTTCCTTGTAACAGGCACAGGAATCAATGGTTTATTAACATAAATGACAATTGTGCTGAGCAAACAGTGAATATAATCCAGCACATTTTTAGATGTTAGGATTAAGTTGGAGGAAATATATTTTTTTCTTTTTTTTATGTGAAATCTGCTTGAATGCCATAGTCCCCTAGGACAATTTGTGCAAATACTTCTGCCATTTGAGGGCTGGATTAAGCCAAAATTGTTTAATTTTGTCACTGCCAAAATATAGCAGCTGCACTTAATGCTTATCCCAAACATCCTTTCAAAAATTGTATTCCACTATGCAAAATTTTTGCAAGCGGCACATATTGAAACATGTACAACTAGCTTGTCCAATTTGCTACCATTCTAAATGTATATTTTCCCTTTAAATTGATTTTAATGTATTTCAATAGTGATTTTTAATGTGGACTCTTTTGCATTTCCCAAAGGTGAAGTCCCCATGGACCAAAGAGCTTTGGTCCTGTGTCAGTAACTCACTTCTCATGTAATTCCATGTAGCATGAGCTAATTTTATTAGCAAATCCTATGTTTTAGTATACATTAAATAACATTTAGTGTACCCAAGTCAATTTCTAAGCCATATACAAATGTATGTTCTTCATAGTCAAACATTGGGGCAAAAGGTATTCTTTACATTTACTGGATGTGCAAACAGGAGTCTGTGGAAGTCCAGAAAAATATAGATAATAAGAAAAATAAATAGAATAAAACTCAAGTATTGATTATTACAAGACCACTCTTTGGAATCCCTTTCACATCAAATTCCTCATTTCTTTTCATCTCTTGGTTAAAATGCTACCTTATTAAAGAGACTCATTCTGGACTCTTAACATTGTAGACTGTCTTAGCTACCACCTGGAATTTCAGATTTTCTCTTCCTTTCTATGTTATGTCTTTCCTATAGCACTTACCAGTCTAAAATACTACAAAAATTATTTTATGATTATTGAGTATTGCCAATTACATCTACTTAAACATAAGCTCTACTAAAGTGTTAAACTTCCATTCATTAATGAATCATATAAACATCTGAGAAAATGCCTGGCAATATGAGTCTCTCCAAAAAAAGTGAATTGAACACATTATCCTTACATTATAATGTGATTCAGAAGGTCTTTATAAGGATTAGAAATAATTTTAAATGTGATCGGGATGCATATTTTGTGTTTAGTAAATGACAAAAATAATAACAATGGTGATGAAAACAGTAAGTAATAATTTACATTATGATTAAAGGGAGATGTTTTCTTTGTTTAATAATCAAGCTACTTCCACATTATTTAATATCTTATCTTCATATTGCCAGATATGAGGTTCTCCCTAAAACTGGATGCCATCCACTGAATTATTAGTAAATACATCTACTGAATTATTAGCAAAATCATGACTTGTATTCAGAAGAATTGAAGTTAATTACACAAACATTTATCAATTATCTGCCTTAAGCCATTCATTTTGCAAGTTGTGACGGTTATATAGATACATAAACTAGGGATCTTACCCATTAAGAATTCATACTATAGTAGAGAATATTGTGTAAGAAACCTAGCAGTTGGTTCCTATTTAAAAAAAATGTGCTAAAATAAAGGATAGTGCGAAGGGTTTCCAATTTCGATTTACTTTTATTACGTATAGAGTGGCAAGCAGATCACAAGTTTTCTTTTTGTGATATAGAAAAGGAATTTCCAGATTGTACTACTGACCTAATTAGCATAGAAACCAAAGTCATAAATAAGGATAAAATATAATTGGCTCTTAAGCATATGCCTACATGGAAAAATCACAAAGTTTGTTGACTTGTTTACCTAATCTTATATGCCTACAATTAATTAAATAATAATAATTAGGGATGTTAGAAAAAACATCAAACTATAACTCGAAAGTCTTGGGTTTGGTTCTTTTCCCATTTAGTATCTTTGAAATTATAGACAAGGTCATTATTATCTCAAATTCTCAGTTTTTCATCTTTAACAAAATGCAAATGATAGTATCACTGTAATATTATGGAATACTCACTATAGTCTTAAAAGAGTGCTAGCATTTAAGTGTATGGTCTACTTTAATAAATATCATCATAGCCACTTTACAAAGAAGGTAAGAGAATTGTATGAAGGCTAAATAGTCTGTAGGGACCCAAGTTGCCTTACTAGTATTTGACAGCTGAAATTTATACACCACATTCCCAAATTTCATGTAATTATGAATATTCTTGCAAGGTTACATAAGATGATGTACATTTTATTCCTAGTTACTATGCTGTTTATGGCTTCACTGCATCCAAAAAATAGAAAACAAAAATGGGGCATGGAAAGTACTCCTTCTCTCACTTTAACAAATATGAACATAACATCTTGAAATATAAGCTAGGAATTTCACCTGAAATGTTCGTGCAACTATCACAGAAAAAGCACAAAGAGGAAACTTTCTTATGAATGTCTTGATAAATGTATTTTTCATGTGATCGTGTATTACAGTCTTGGAAATCTTAGAAAGATAATGAAACTAGTCCTTCACTGGGATTTCCTTCTCAAAATAAATAAATAAATAAATAAAAAGAGTACTAAACTATTTAATTCCATCAAAGGGCTATCCTCAGGTTTAAATGAGCTAATAAATCAAAAAAAAAAAAAAGCTGATTGTTTTTTTTTTATTTTGGGATCATAACCTGTAACTTAAAGCTAGATATTAGGTTTCAGCAAAA